>JANPWX010019595.1:963235-1081918 GCA_024734555.1 Trochalopteron elliotii
ACACAGAACAGACGATTTGGGGATACAGGCATCATAGTCACCCTAGGACAGGGACCCAAACTGTACATACTGTATAATTATGAACTAGCATTAGCCTTTTAAACCTATGCATGAAGATGCAGAATTAAGGCCTTTATAAGAGGAATTTGTCAGGTAACCCACCTTGTTATCATTTAAAATCTCCCTGTAATAACAGATAGAAGAAGATACTGACAGAAGGCTGCCATACGTTTCCATGTTCCAAATCTATGAGGCCATTTTTTGAAAAACAGAATACGATTTAATAAAGAAGAGGCTCAAAGCCTGTTTAATAATTTTATGCTAAGAGTGTTTACAAGTTCTGAATTTAACAAGATTTGAAAAAGTAGTCAATATTTTTGAAGCTTCACACTAAGAATATTTATGTTGTTTTCTGTACTCTAGATGACCCATAATTTTATCATCAATTATAAGAGTACAAAAAAGTCAGAGTATCCCACAGTACTATTAATTGCTATATTTGTCTGCATGGTCCTTTAAATTGTAAAGAAAAAGTACTAAATAGATTATAAATGAAAATAAAGACTGTACTCCCATTCTCCAAAAATAATATACTATTTTTAAAAAAATACATATTTTCACTTCAAAATTTCACACTACTTTGCACTACCATTATTTGAAACCACAAGACTCCTTCAAGTTTTTCTTTTGTGTTTCTCTGAAAATTGTTTCTGTGATATTAATAATCTATATGTCAATTGTTTTAAAATAACATTCTAAGAAGTACATAATCTTTAAGCATTTAAAGGTTTGAGAGCATCATTCAAAATAAATCCACATTCAAATAAATGTTACAAATTCCTACTTATTCAAAATTCCTTCTCTTAAATTAGATACTAACAAAATTCTCACAAGCATACAATTTGTATGTTCTTTATAGTCGAAGCATATCTTGCTGATGTGTCTGTTCTAAAGATAATTCCTATCTAAGTAGCAGGAAAAGAGCAAAGAAAGGAAAGGTGGAGCCATTTTAGAGCAGACAGTGTCACTTAGGAGGTTAAATCTCAGAACAACATCTGCTGTGCCCTAGGTAATTTGAAAGAATGATACATGGTGAATACATAAAAATGATATCACAAAAATGAGAGTCCACATAAACTCACACTCACGGTGACAAATATATCTTATGTTTACACTATGAAGGTAAAATTACTAAGGAGTTTTTCTAACATCAGCCTCTTGTTTGTTTTTGCATTACAGATCTTCTCCCTTACAGTAAGAAAGTTGGCAGAGATCCCTCATCAGTTACTGTCATGGGCAGAACAGACTCAGCTTAGGGAAATAAATTGAATTTATTACAATCAAATGGGAGTAGGGTAATAAGAAATAAAACCAAATCTTAAAACCACCTTCCCACCACCTCTGCCTTCTTACCATCCTTAACTTCATTCCCAGTTCTTCAGCTCCTCCCCAGACAGTGCAGGGATTGGGACGACAGTCAGTTCATCACATGTTGCCTCTGCTGCTGCTCCTTCCTCAAGGAGAGGACTACTCACACTCTTCCTTTGTTCCGGGGTGGGGTTCCTCACACAGATGATAGTCTTGCATGAATTCCTCTAATGTGAGTCCTTTCCATAGGCTGCAATTCTTCATTAACTATGTTTGAGTATCTTCCACAGGGTGAAGCCCCTTTGGAACAAAGCGTTCCAGTGTGGATCCCCTGTGGGGTCTCAAATCCTGCCTGCAAAGCTGCTGCACCATGGGCTCCTCTCCATGGGGCCACAATGTGCTTCAAACATCCATCTGTTCCACTATGGGTTCTTCCATGGGCTCCAGGTGAATTTCTGCTCTACCATGAACCTCCATGGGCTGCAGGGGACATCCCGCCTCATTGTGACCTTCACCATGGGCTGCAGGGTAATCTCTGCTCTGGTGTCTGGAACACCTCCTCCCCTCCTTCTTCAATGACCTCAGTGTCTGCAGAGCCATTTCTGTCACATATTTTCACTTTCTTCTTTGTCTGCAGCTTGCTTCTGTACAGTAACTTTTTCCTCCTCTTGAACACATTAGTCCAGATTCATTACCACCATTGCTGATGGGCTCAGCTTTGGCTATCCACAAATCCATCTTGGAGCTGGCTGGCATCAGCTCTGTCAGATATGGAGGAAGCTTCTGGCAGCTTCTCAAGGAACCTGCCCCTGCAGCCCCACCACTACCAAAGTCTTGCCCTGCAAACCCAATACATTAGTTGTGCTAGTTGCTCATTCATTTCAGTTAAATAATTTCCTCATTATCAAAGTCAAACTAAAAGGTGAACCCTAATACTCTGAGAATACAGCAGCAGCAGCAGAACTCCTCTAGATTTTCTTTTTTCACTTAGGTTAATGAATGTTCATTCTTTTGTACTAAAGTAAGTTAAATGTTATAAATTTAGAACATGGTTTTCAATTCACCACATAAAATTTAGGGTATTCCTTGCTATCTTCTCTTTCCCATATCAGCATCTTCATAGGTGATCGAGATACCTATGTAACTGTTCTACAGAGAAACAACCAAAAGTGCCAAAAGGCACCTGCTTTTCATTTTCCTGTCCTCACCAACCAGGATTCATTTCTTCTTGGCATCTCTCTGTCCTCAGTGTATGGTGATTTGATGCCAAGTAGTCTTTTTTCTATTCCGCTGTCATTCTTCTAACCACTGCCATGATCTGTTCCCCTAAGGGTTTTGAAAAGAAGACAGTGGAGTGCATGCAAACCTTGCTAAATCTGTACCATGTGCAACACCATCTAGCATGGACAGTAAAGGAGAAGACTGGCATCTGACTGGGGGCTCACTTAGGGATTATAAGTTGTATTATAGAGGTCAATAGGCTGTAGGATCAGAAGGACAAAAGTTGTCCCTGAACCACATATCACACACTGTTTGGGTGGGCAGACTTTCTCTCAACTGAAAACCAAAGGTTTGCCAAAGTGTTAATAGAGTTTCATCATCATGTTAAAACTAAATGTTTTTTAGATACAATGGCAAACATACAAAAAGTAAAACAACACAAATTCTGGTCAACAATTTAAGATTTCTTACAATAAAATATTTCTTAGAAGTCAAGTTCTTATCACAGGATGTGCAGAAGCAAAAGCTGCAATAAAAATGAGTTTTTATTCTTTCTAACAAAGTTTTATCCTCTTTGTGATTTTGTTTCCAATTTGATGCTTTAGATGTATACTGGTTTTGAAAGAGAAAGGTATTTCCTTAGGGGCATTTTTAATTACATATGAACTGATCAGAGATATTCAAGTAGATTCAGCTTTAACACTGCTAAGGAAAGTGAAAGCAGTAAATAAATTAACATATCTTAGGGAATTGCTACTCTCTGAGCAGTAGGACATTGTTAGTGGGAAGCATTGATTTTGTTTGACTTTTGCATGGCACAAAATGAGATTGACCCCAGAAAGCTGTTTTGGAAGACTTCACAGCCACCGACCACTGTGAATGCAAAATTTCCCACTTCTACCTTAGAAGCAAGTTAAATCTATTTCAGCAATTGATTGTCTTGTCCAAGCAAATAATCACTATTAGTCCTATACAAGTTCACTGGCTTTCTGTTTCTAAAGGGTCTGAGAGGTAACTTCACTGGTTCTATAACGATTAAGTAAGTATGTTTAAGTGTTTTTATCATATAAATGATACACAATTTTGTTTTAATCAGTTACCTTGACTAAGGTATAGTAATACTTCCTACTGACTTCAGTTGAGCTATACAACCCCACACCAACTCTGAATTCAACCCCTTTTCCTCAGACATCAATTGATCTTTTGGCTTCATAGGTTTATGTTGCCAGAAAGGTACACTGATGAAGAGGGAATCATCACATGATGGTCTCCTAAAAGTCTGCTGAACCATATTTATATTCTGAAGATGTTTATGTCAGGTTATCTATTTGATAGATAACTTCATCTTTGAGAAGTTTTGTAAAAGGTACTGTGGATCTGAATCATTAAGAAAATAAGAGGTTTACAGTTCTCTGCAGGGTATTTTACAAAGAAATTCCAGAGCTCATGGTTTGGGTATAGAAAATAAGAAATTTTTTAAACTAATCTTAAAAAGAGGAAGACAATGTAACAGCAATATACAAGAGGGAAAACACATTGATCCTGCCTGGTAGACTAATGTCCTGTCTGGCTTAGACGTGCACTGTCAGCTTTGTCAGTTTAGACAACCGTTTGCTTCTTTAGTTCTAAGCAGCTGTCGGTGTGTTTAAGTCGCTAATAACAGAAATGCTTCTGTTGGGAGAGTGTTAGCTGAGGAGGACAGTCTAGTGGATGTGTGTGGTAGCAGTAGAGATCATCAGGAACATATCTCTACAGATATTTTTGTGCACTGCTTTACTAGGTTTAGTTTTTGTTTTCAAACCGTTTTTGTTGTTATATTAGCAAGACCAAAATGGTGCAAAAATACTTCCCCTAGTGCATGCTTTAGAATTGCCAGAACAGCTGTTTAGTGAAGCAAGACAATTTCTCTCTCAAGGGACTGAACTCCATTTCCCAGTAGATCTGCCAACCCTAGAGGCCCAGAGAGTGAGAGACCAGATGGACCTATGTTTGTTTAGGGCCTTTTTCACCAGGCGTAAACAAAGGCCCGGTTCCGCTTTTGTCTGCATCTTAAAAGCTTTCTGGGAGCTGTGGCTTAACCAACGTATTGAATTCCTTGTGCCTTCTTGGAGTGCAGAAAGCTCTTGCTGTTGTGTGCTCCCTGCACCTGACAGTAGCTCCTCCGCAGTTCACAAAGCAGCATTCTTTCCATAGCTGGGTCTTGAATTCCTTCTGAAAACCTTCAAACGAGGTGGCAATGGCTGTGACAGCAATGCTGGGTTGGTGACAGTCAGGATGAGACCACTTTTGTTGGTTTATAACCCCCTGTAGGAAACACTAAAGCATAGTAATTCTCAGCCACCACACTCTTGGGGGATATATTCACTCAAGAGCAAAAAGTTGGAAGGCTCCAGTATTGTAACTAATTCTCTGTTCCAGCTCTTTAAAGCCAAAATATGAAAATATTCTCCAAGCCGTAGCTCAATCCTGTATTAGGGGCCCAAACCAGCACGATCAAGTGAGCATTCAGAAAACATTGAGGAAAAATTACCAATAAAACAAACCAACAAATAGATAATAAATAAAACCCCCAAGCAAACAAATAAGAAAGCCTACCACAAAATAAACAAAATATCCCTATCACAACAAAATATCCCTAACCAACCAAACAAAAATCCTGAGACAGGTTTGAAAGGGCTGACACGACATGGATTTCAGACTAGAGGAAAAAAATGACACGAAGATTTGTTATATAGAGAAAGGGCCAGGGAGGGCACAAGCATTGGCACTAGGTGTACTTTGTGTTCAAAAATACTTGGGCAATATTAACAGACAGGTTCAGATGTTGGTCCCATTATCTTTTAGCTGTTGAGACCATATGCACAATATGCTTCTGTATACTGTCATAAGTCAGCTAAAACATGTGTAAACATATGCTACGTCAGTCATTAAGAAGAAGGGTATAATTAAACTTTTAAAAGTGGCAAAGCATTTTGAAAGTAGCATATAATTTTTCAGAGTGGGAACCTTTATGAAATATATCTTTCCCTGAGTGTTTATACAGCCTGACATCTCCAGGTTTTTTCAGATCAAGGGCCTCACTGTGAACAAGCAGGCTTCAGACAAAGAAGGCAATTTGTTCTTTAGGTGCCATTTCAGTGAAAGGAAGAGGCAGCAAGAGAGAGGGGGAGAAAGAGTGAGAAGAGAGAAAAGAAGGGCACATCGTGTTAGTGCACACAGTTCAGAAATAGACAGGATCTCAGGATCTGGCAAAATTACCCTGGAAGGACTGTTAGAGGTTCCTAGTGTCAGAGTGCTGCTAGATTAAAATCTTATCTTTTATCTTTGATAGAGTCAAAGGAGGGTATAACATTTTACTTTTAATCAAATTAAACAGACTCACTGCTCACTTGGAAGCAATTGGATCATGTAGTTGTGGGAAAGAGGCAGAGCAGGAAGATGCCAAGATCCTACTAAATGCTAATTTCCTTCTTTTGGTGTAACGCCTACATGTGAGAGATATGCAGAGCTGGTCTTAATACATTTCAAAATCTGAATACCTTCCCTTAATTAATTTTGTAGCTTCTATTAGGTATTTTTCAAAAATGTTATCTTAAATGCTTTTAAATTTCTGAAAAAACCAAAGACTGTAGATTATTCTACCTACTCAGTCCAGATGAGCCAACAGGCTATTTTTGCTTAGCAAGTTGCCACTTATGAGCTGAGCCACAATAATAATTTCTTCACTTATTTAATGCTTTCAATGACTACAACACAGTGAGATCTCACCCCACAGTAGCAGAGGAAAAGTAACATTTCCTAGTACTTGCAAGAGACCAAACCCATATACAAAGTGCCTCATTCATTCAGCTGACATACATCTGAAAGGGATGAGGAGATTATAAGATTACTATCAGTGAACACAAGCAATGCTAGGATGAATCCCAATACTCCTTCTCTTTCTGAAAAATTATATTTGCCCCAACAGTTTAGTATACAGTAGGAAGGAAATAATTGTTCAATATATGTTTTGGGAAAAAATGGTGACTCACATCTCTTTCTCACCACCCATGTTCGTCACAAAAGTTGTACTTCAAGTTAAGTTATGCCTGCCTGAACGAGTGATGAAATCTGTATAAAAGACTTGTAAAACTAAATATAGAATAAACATACAGAAAGTAACCTTAAGTTACAATAAAAAACAACAACAAAAACAACTTTGAAAGTGAAGAGATAGCTAAAAGTATTAGATATTTATGTTTCATGGTGAAGTGTGAAGAGAGTTCCCTGAACTTGGGTCCACAAAGCTTTCTTATCACTGCTTATTTGCCAAGCTGAACACAAAGACAGACATTGCTGCAATTCTGTAAAACTCTCCAGAGAGACCATACAGTTTGCAGTGTCCAGTTCTCTTCCTGAAAATTTCAGCTGTGTTGGAGGTTGAAGGCTGAGAAATTTGACAATGTATGACATAGGGAACTCATTTTACAATCTCATTTTCATTTCTTTCTTTGAATTCTTGCAAATAGTCTGACTTTTGATAATGTTTTTCCATAGTGCTAGAAGAATTTGCCCAAATTTCCAAGACTGTAGTTCAAGCCAAAGTATAGAAAGTCAAGTAATAAATAAAAATGTTTTTAAAGTCATGTAATGGAAATTTCAAGGTAAGTTTATATTCACTACACTTATGTTGCAACTATGCTAACTGTTGTTTAACTTAAATTTATTTCTCTATCACACTCCTTTGAATTTATATCATATTCTCCTTATAGTAGTTTTTGGTTTTAGTTTTATCCTACTCCATGCCAAAGACTCATTCAGTATGGCTGAACGCATGGGATTGCATGCATAGTAAAATTTGTTGGGGATTATATTGCATTGCATAGGCCAACGATTTGAATCAGAGATAAAAAGAAGACAGTGTAGAAAGAATAATGCAAATTTCAGTTTTTTCAGGGGAGTAATGAGTATTTTCATATATATAAAATCCATAGCTCTCTAATCCACACAGTCTCTTATTATTCGGTATGCAGGCCTGAGTCCAATAAAAATGCTGCCCATGTGTTTAAATTCAATCCTGATGATTTATCCCACTGAATTTAGCTACATTATTCCTACAATCTCTGGCAGATTAGGAATTTCTGTCACAATAGCATTCAAAGGTCCCAGTTAAAACAAGACTGAGCAGTAGGAAAGTAGTCACATGGATGTTTCTTCTGATCATCTATTTGAAAAAAATAATTTAAAAAAACCCCAGCAGACAACAAGAGAAGTCCTGGAGACCCTCATGCTGGGAGTGAGATTGAAAAAACAGAGGCATATAGTCTGACATAATTTTTTAAGACTGGGTTGGACAATAGCATTGTAATGTGCATTGGGTATGATGCTGCAACAGATTTTTCTAAAAATGGTTTTTTACTCTCTTTGTGCTGGGCAGGGGCAGAAGAGGAGTCAAAAATGTTGGCTGGAGAGGAGATAAGAGTAGGGCTTCTACCTCTTAATACTTGAAATTTAGTAGCAAAAGACACTAAACCCAAACATAGAAGAAATTACAAGATAATTCACATACAATTTTCATTCTGAGAAGGAGATGAAAAATGAAAGAACATGCTAGGCGTTCATAATATCATTTAATGTACACTGTGTTAAGATACGCAATGCTGAAGTGATGCTCCAAAGCTAGTTACAACCAAGGAACTCAGGTAAGGAAAAATTGAGCAATTTGCTCTTATTTTTTAGATGCAATGTGGCTACATAGCTGTTCTTTAGAATCCCTTTTCTACTTAGTCATCTTTCAAATGAATGCTATTGCTTTACCAGTGTGAGGCAGCTGCCATTGCTGGTTTGCCCTGTTAAGGATAGGCTGGTTTTTTTGAAAATGAGCCAGAACACTTGGGAAACACATATTTTATGACCTTGGAGAATTCTTAAAATCCTGGATAAAAAGGCCACAAGTCTATCATCTGAGCAAGTAAATTCCTTTTATGTATTATATAATTAAATTGATTAAAACAGTTGCATAAGCTTTGAATTTCATGCAGTGGTCTTTTTAATTACAGGTCCCATTTAAGACAGATCCCATCATCTGCACCAACCATTAAGTAATGATGGGGGATATTGTTACACTCTTGAATGTTGCCAAGTAGAATAATAAAGGGTCACAAAAAATGACCTTTGAACACATATCCAGTGATTATCTTTAAACTTTGGTTCCTTCTGGCAGCATGCCTGTAGAAATTTTTTTCCAATGGCAAATAAATCATGATCTAGGAAAAGTCTGGTGTAGTTGCATGGCAATTAACCAGGATTTAAAGAAGTAAGAAGTTTAGTTTAAAAGTTTAGATGCCACTACTTAACCTTATCACTACATTACTTTTTATAAGTACAGCTACCTTTTAAAGATTGAATGATCAAAAATCACATTGACGTTGGGCCTTTGACTTGTCATGAAAAGCACTCTCCCAAACAAGCATTCACATACAGTCACTGCAACCATGGGAGAGATCTGATAGATGACATATACCAGTGTATGTGACTTGGAAATCTGGGAAAGAGAGAGCTATTAAAACTTTAGGAATGTAAGAACAGAAGAATATTTCAGTTTTGGTAGAGTTGCTGTAATGCTAATGTAATGCATAGCCACTCTTTTGTTGTATTCTCCATGTACTGATTTTATCAATCTTTATAATAATGTTCATCCTACTGCATTCTTTCAAAAATGGCCCACTTTACCTGTTTTATCTCATGGAGGTACCTATCTCTCATCACCTTTAGTGCATTTTATGTCATTTTCTGTTCTGATATCTACTTTAAAGGAGGAATATAGGACCAGAACTACTGTACAATAAAAACATGACCTTGCCAAAGATTTATAAACATGTTTTCCATTTTCATGTTCATGTTCTAATATTCCCAAAGTTTCATTTGCATATTGGATTGCTGCAGAGCAGTGAATTGATATTTTCAGAGAATTACTCAGAATGACTGTAGATGTTTCTTTTGTGGTGGGGTGCTATTGCCGGCTAGCAGGACTCCCCAGACCACAGAAACAGTTCGTGTGGGTCCGTCAGCTCAGCAGGCTGTGCGTGGTTCAGGCTTGGAAGAAGGAAGCGTGCTCTCTCTTGTTAGGGAAGGTGTTTATTCAGTGCAGCCATGTGGAAGGGGCTTTGCCAGAGCCCCTTCTCAGCATGGGGGAAGAGCGTGGAGAGAGGGAGGAGAGAGAGACTGAGAATGTGGGCCTGGTGTCTCCTTTTCCCAGCTCGGGGGCTGGGCGGGGAAACACTGAGCCAGTGGGGAAGGGAAAGGGGAGGGGTTACATCAGGAGGAACCACAGGGGTAGGAATGGGGGGGTGGAAGGAACATACCAAGTACAGACCTAATACAAACACAAATTACAAATTCAAATTCAAAAACCTGAAACTAGCGTCTCTACAAATGACACATTGCTAATAGTCAATTCAGAGGGCATCATTGTCTGTGAGCTCAACACTATGTCCATCATCATTTCTTACAAATGGAAATATCTAAAACAATGAAAATATTTGAAATTTTGTAAACCAATCATTTGATCTCCATTGAAATGAAGGTAATTATAAAATTAAGATCATAGAATCATTGAATATCTCAAACTGGAAAGCAACTGTAAGGGTCACTGAGTCCAGATCCCCAGATTATAAATTTAAAATTACTTTCCTCTACTAGTAACAAATTTTTTTTTTTTCTTGTAGTAATAAAACTGGATTTAGTTATGCTAAAAAACTAAAGACCAACAAACTTAGAAACTGTATGGCATACAGTGTCTTGTGTATTTCATGACAGTGGAAGTAATGTGCTAAATTTCTGTTGATGGTGATAACTGGAGGGGAAAAAAAACTCTATTCAGGCATATAAACTTCTATTAATTTGTTCTCAGTAACTGCAACATTTTTGGTTTTGTCTATGGCAGGATCAATACTACTGATAAAAATCAATAGGTGCAGCAGTAAAACTAAAGGCCAAGGATCAGGGATTTACATTACAGGTAATGCTTTTTGCATGTTCAAAGATTATTATTCTACATGCTATAGTTTGTTACTGAGGCATTGCAGCAGTGGCCTACCAAGCTGCTGGTGTTATTCTGGGAAGGAAGGGAAGAGAGAGCTAGCAGTGGCTCTCAAGGGCACAGTTAGAGTTTCTATTCCTCCAGCAATGGACTGGTCGTATGCTGCTTTCCACAAGAGGCACCTGCTCTCCAGGCCCAGAGACAAGATGTGAGGCTGCCTACAAAGTGTCTATGAGAAGTTAAAAGGAAATATCTTCACATATATTTTCTAATTTTCAGATCTTTCTTTTGCTACTTGAGCAGAGTCAAGAGCAGAGCAAACCGTTTCTGTGCCTCTGTTGTGCGTTACTCTACAGCTTACCACTTGTCTTTGTTGGAAGGGTGTTGATGCAAGTCCTGTGAATATATTAAATCAAAACACAAATAATATCACTGTAGCCAAGAAAAATGTTTTGCTAAAGCATTAGTTTTAAACCAGCTTGCCTTACAGAGGAAATGTCATCCAGGATTCACAAGTGTTGCCTGAATTCGCATGGTTTTCTCCTTTCTTTGCTTTCTATTCTTCCTAATACGAGCTATATAATTGAAAAGAGAAAGCAAAGAAAAAGAATGCTGGAGACCTCAAAGCTGTTATTAGCAATGTTCAAAGAGATAGATGGTTTTTTTATTTCAAGGCAGGAAGTACAAACTGTGAAAAGAGCCCTGCAGTGGAGAGGGTGTTGTCTCTTGGGCATGGGAGATTCCAGAACATGTGAATAAACCATAAATAGTTTCTTGCTCTCCAGCAGATGGTGGGAGCGAGGTAAACACACAGTTTTCTCTCACACTGTGCCCAAATGTCATGTGGACTCTTAGAGGCAGTAGGCAGTAACTCCCCAAGTTCCTATAATCAGCTTTTGGAGTCCTGGCTAGAGAACCAAAAGGGATCTGTGACTTTGTATTTTATTCTACATTTAGTGCTGGAAACATAGACACAGGACAGTGAAAAAGCCTTCCTGGAATACCATTATGGATCTTGCTACCATGGGCAATTATACCAACTAATGTTTCTCAGAAATTATAAAATATCTATTTTAAAACTTCTAAGGGTCTTCTCTCTTACAGCTCTGTCTGGAGAACTGCAAAATACCTTCAGCATGTAAATACATTGTAAAATAGCTGCAAGTTAAAAAAATAGTGATCAATAAACCAGAAAATGCGTGGCTAAAACATCTCTGACTACATTTTTCTCCTGGAAGGCATATTTTTTAATCTTTTCCTGAATGGTGTTTTGCACTCTGCTGGCCATTGCCATAGCCTTTTTCTCTAGCTGTTGGATTTGATTTGATTTTAAGGGCATGGAAGGTCACATCAAGAAGTAAAATAAAAACAAGTTCCCTTTGCATGCACATTGCCTTCTATGAAGTCACTAACATCCTTCTTCCTATAATGGAATTATCTCATCTGACATATTTGCTTTCTGTCCCAAATGGTGATCCTGTTGTGTTTCACTCATGTGGTGAGTCACCACTATTTTGTCCACTGATGGTGTGTTCCATTTTCATAATGGTCCTTAAGACCTTGAGTACTATTCAAAATGCCTGTTAATTCCAAATAGGGGAAGAAAGATTTGTGAAGGTGCAAGATTGTAATGCAAAGTATTGTCTGCAATTCAAGTCTCTTTGGAGGCCGACAGGCTATTATTTAATTAATAGCTCTGCTGTTTGATTCTGTATGTGCATAGAGACAGATTTTTAAAATCTGTGCTTCTTATTATACATGAATGTCATTAACATGCTTTTCATTTTACTGCAAGGAGTCATTTAAACCTCTAGGGTGAATTTACATTTGTGCATGATTTCTGTGAAATGTATACTATTTACCCAGAGCATCATGACGGCTCCTGGTTTCTGGAGGTACCAGAAAACTGTAAATGTGTATGCAAGGTAAATTGTCACAGAAACAGGAAGGGAGAGGCAGGATAGAAAGGACAACGTAGAAGTTGTAACTTTCTGTTTTGTCGGTGTCTTCTCTGTCCTGGAAATCATCCACTAAGTGCACCTTGGTTTTTTTCGAATAGTTTTCTCAGTTTCTACATAGTTCTTGCAGTGGATATTCACTCTAGATTATTTTGACCCTTCTCCATGCCAAATCACTGATTTGAAAATTTTGCTAATTACACTGTTCCATCCCCCATGATCAGCTCAACAGTCCAGAATAAAACCTAGGAATCATCATTATTTTCAGCTTGTTGCTTCACATAAACCTCTCCAATCTGAGTAGAAGCCGTATAAGGATATTGAAGGAGGAACCACAAGAGTATCTCTAAATCAGCCAAAGTTGTGTTAGCATGATGCACAGAAAATTGACCAAATAATTATGTGTTTGGATGGGTTTCATACTTTCTAAAAAGAAAACACTTTGGTAAAAACTATAGCGAGGATGAAGCATACTTAATCTATGCTGACTAAGCATTAAAACACATTTTCTGCATTGAAATGTTTGGGAAAACTCAGTTTTCACTTCAACCCCAAAGAACTTTTAGATTTTTTGACTTTGGGATTATCAAATCCAGAATAATCCTTAATTCCTTGTCTGTACATTGAACAGATTCCTACCGGCAGATACTTCTTCCCAGAATGAAAAGAATAAAGAGCTCAGGAAAATTTACACCAAATCACAGAGGAATCAAGATGCAGCAGTGCAGCAAAAACTGTTTAGGATATCTCAGTGAGTTTCTAGTCACCAAGTAGAAATAAATGTAGACCCAGTATCTGAAGCCTGTTCCTATGTTTTCCAGGCTCACTAGCTGTTTTGAAATGGAGCCCTGCTCCTGCAGGTACACAATACTGAGACCTTTTTTCCTCTGCAGCCGCTGATGGGAGCTGAGAGGAGCCCGGCTCTAAGTGGCAGCTTCTACCCCGGCCAGCTCCTGCCAGCTGCTGGTCCTGGCTGCACCTGCAGGTCACAGCTAAGCTAAGGCTAGGCACAAATGAGACCCTGCAGAACTTGGAACCTCCTGCAGGAAGTCTTAGATTCAGTTGTTCCTTGGTATTCCTTTTGTATTGTTCTTAACAATTTAAATTCTCTGCAGAGGGTATTTGCTCTTAATTGCTAACAGCGCCTGTGGTCTTCCCTAATAAGGTCACATTTTCATGTCCAAGTTATGATGCTATGAGAATGTAACTTCATAGAGAATTCTGACAGGTGTCTTTAAAGTAGGTAACACTAACACTACAGTTTCAGGTGTTATTTATTAATTTTTATTAAATTATAATAAATACTGTTGAAGGCACAGGGTATTTTTTAAAGCAAAATACTGTTTTGAAAGCTGTCTCAAATGTCAAACAGAATGCATTTTGCATTAGTTCTGTATAAATTTTTATTGAATTCAAACTTTTAAATAAATCTTCCTATATCTAATGCCTCTTATCAAAGCACAAAAACCCATTATCTGATTATAAGAAGAACCTCAAAACTCACCATCTTCAAATTTAATGGACTCCTGATGATTTCTTCCCTACCTCAACTGTTTTTAAAGCATTTTACTATATTTTATATATTATAAATGGATTCCATTCTTGGCTTAGCAATTCACCTAATGGACAATGGATACAAAAAAGCTCTAGCTCCAGGGACATTAAATTGGTTCTAAGCTCTGAAAATTACAGCTTTTACAAAAAGAAGAAAATACTAAAAACATATCTAATGCAACACTGCATCTCATTTTCTGCTACCTTCACAATCTGTCTAAAAGCTCCTAAATTTCTTAATGACACAATATGTTAAAATTGCATTCCTTTATATTTAGATCTCTAAAACATTTTTTCTTCTTTACAACCGGAAGGAGTTCCACCAGCAAATGGAAAATAACATTCTTGGCATTCCAACAGTTGGGAACACGGAAAGCACTGCACTGTACAAGAAAAATGCTGTATTTTATATCTGACCATGGTCAAAGCTCAGTATTTCAGAGAAAAGCAGTCAGTCTCTGGTAATGACCCTGACTCTACATCTCACTTTGGGTAAGCAGTGGTACATAATGGTAGGTAACATATGACATGCAACATTGCAGAGGAAACTCCAGTGTAAAGATCTTTAAAGCTTTTAATCTGAATCATAATTGCTTCCCTTGGATCCTCTGCTTTAGGAGTTTTCTGCAGCCAGCAATACTACAGATTTTAGAGAGATCACAGAATCACAGAATGACTAGGTTGGAAGAGGCCTCCAAGATCATCAAGTTCAACCAATGCCCTAAGACCTCAACTAAACCATGCCACCGAGTGCCACATCCAGTCTTTTTTTAAACACATCTAAGAATGGTGACTCCACCGCCTCCCCGGGCAGACCATTCCAGTACTTTATTATTCTTTCTGTGAAAAACTTTTTCCTGATACCTAACCTGTATTTCCCTTGGCTCAGCTTAAGACTGTGCCCTCTCGTTCTGTTAGTTGCTGCCTGGACAAAGAGACCAACTTCCAGCTGACTACAGCCACATTTCAGGAGGCTGGAGAGAGTGATAAGGTCACCTCTGAGTCTCCTTTTCTCCAGCTAAACAACCTCAGCTCCCTCAGTCGTTCCTCACAGGGTTTGTGTTCCCAGCCCCTCACCAGCCTTGTTGCCTCCTCTGGACATGCTCAAGTGTCTCAATATCCTCCCTAAACTAAGGGGCCAGAACTGGACACAGCACTCAAGGTGTGCTCTCACCAGTGCCCAGGACAGGGGAAGAATGACCTCCCTGCTCCTGCTGGACACACCATTCCTGATCCAGGCCAGGTGTCCTTGGCCTTCTTGGCCACCAGGGCACACTGCTGGCTTCTGTTCAGCTGCTGTCAGCTGTACCCCCAGGTCCCTTTCCTCCTGGGCACTGTCCAGCCACACCATCCCCAGCCTAGAGCATTGCAGGGGGTTATTGTGGCCAAAGTGCAGGACTTGGCACTTGGACTTACTAGACTTCATCTTATTGGACTCTGCCCATCCATCCAACCATTCCAGATCTCTCTGCAGAGCCCTCCTACCTTCCAACAGATTGACACATGCTCCCAGCTTAGTGTTGTCTGCAAATTTACTATTGAAAGACTCAATACCCTCATGAGATGCTGGTACTCTAACCACTGCTCTCTTTCCCACCTCTCAACAATGTTGTAGAATCAGCTCTTTGACCTTACACAGCTTGACAGCAACAGCAAGCTATAGAGAGAAATGAAAAATAGCTCTTATTTTTCCATTAAATTGTATTGCTGTAGAAAAACCACACACCAATATGGGGATCCTTTCAAATTATGCAAAAACAGTTCTTCAGTTGTCTGCTACCAGGGAGTTTTTCAACTTAACAGGTTTTTTTAAAGTATTGTCTATTCTGGGTATATATACATGATATACATAGATATAGATATATAGGCACATGTTGACTTCATATTCACTTATAATTCCAATTATGCTATCACTTTGGTTCTGGTAACACAAAAAAAACCCCAAAAAAACAAACAAAAAAATAGAGGTAAATGTACAGACTATTCCATGCAATTAATCATGGCATTCATCATTCATACATCTTCCCTTACAGTAAGAACTTCACATCATGTTATATTCTCAGAAGTACACAAGTTGGACAGCATCTAGAGTTTTTTTCAGTTCAGCCTTCTTCGCAAAATGATGTCAGCACTGAATTTAAAAGAGATGGCTTAGGGCTTTGTCTAGTCACATCCCTCAAAATTCCAAGGACAAGAAGGTCTTTGTACAACCTGCTTCAGTGTCTAGTTAATTCCATAAATCCACTTAGAACCAGAAATTCTCAATCTTTTCCTAGGTCAAGACTGGTATAGATCTTAGCATGCCAGTTGACTCTCCTCTGTTTTTTCTGCCATGTTTTTGTAAAATCAGATTGTCAAACAGTGTTTTCTAGGTTAGTAATATGGAAACCTGAGCACACAGTAAGAGAATTCTTATCAAGCCTTGCTGCCACAAACTGAAACAAGCTTTCCCATGTTTGTACACCTCTATTTCTAAACCTTAATCTGGTTTTCTCTCTTAAAAGGTTTCTCTCCCAAACAGTTTATGAAAATACAAGTTTAACCCTTTTTTTTTGTCCCCTGATACATGCATATCTGGAACTCAGGCATTCAGGCTTGGATTGGGATCAACAATGTCTGTGTTCGACTTTCAGCTTTGCAGTTTGTGGTTATAAATTGCAGGTATCAGGCTGCTTCCTTAGCACAGGGGAAATTTTTCAAAGAAATTATCACTCCCCCAACTTTCCACAGCAGATAATTAGTTTGGCAAAATAAATAAGATGCATGAGATAAAAGTATACATGGTAGGAAGAACAACATGCTGAGACACCTCCTAAAAACATTTAGTCCAAACTCAACTGTCCTAGGGTGACTATGTATCCCCAAATCGTCTGTTCTGTGTTCTGTACCTTTAAGACTGGTTCTGAGAGTGAGCAGGGAAAGAAGAAGTGCGCAGTTTGTTTTGAGAAACAAACTCACTCCTCTGAATCTGCTCTCGTCCTTGGGACTGTGTGGTTTTTTTTTTCCTTCGTCGGATGCACGGAGGGCAGCCAGAGAGAGTTTTTTTTTTCCCTTTGTTAGTCTAGCTAGCTGAGGCAAAGAAGCTTTCCTGGACTGTTTTTTTTTTATTATTTTATTTTTTTTTTCTTTGGGACTGTTTAAATCTGCTCTGGACTGAAAAACCCAGAGGAGCACCGGGATCTTGCACCCGTGGCCCACCGGGCCGGGACTCGGCATCTTCCAGCACTGAAGGGACTGATAAACAGACTCCTGGCACGGACTCTCAGTTTTGCCATCTCTCTTCGGAGCAGCGAGAGGTTTTATTGTTTCATATTATTATTATTATTGTTATTATTATTATTCATTCTTTATGCTTGTGGGCATTTTGTTTTTTAAATAAATAAGGCTTTTTTCCACTCTATCTCTGAGGGAATTATTTCCCCGGACCGGCTGGGGGGAGGGGCTGTTTGGATTTGCTTTTCAGAGGAACCCCACTCGGAGATTTCCTCCCAAATTTGCCCTAAACCAGGACACTCAACACTCCATTGCTACTAATTTCCTCTGTAAAAAGACTGAAAGAAAAATGGAGAAAGAATTGTAAAGAACTGAATATAGATAAAAGAGTTAGACACACAGCTTACCATTGGAGCACTGAAAATTAATCTGGAGTACAAGGAGAAAGGTAGAAGAGGAGAAGGAGAGGAAGACAAGAAAAGACAGAAAAAAGATAAAGAAGGGAGAAGCAAAAGAAGGAAGGAGGCAGGAGAAAGACAGAAAGAGAGTAAGTGAAAAGAATTAAGAAAAGGAAGACTTTCTTTTGTCTTACAATTTTGTAAGAGAAGAGATATTCTCTGCCTCTTCCCTCTTTTTACTTCCTACTTTAATATGATCTATGCAAACTCTGATAGTCTTCAAATTTTCAGTCGTAAGTGGTTTTAGTTTTTAATTTCATGAGGTTATTTTCATTGACCTCCTTACTACTGACATGTTATTTTAGTAGACTCGGAAGGATCATTTAGACTGGCCTCTATTGCGTCACTGATTTCTGTCCTCTTTGCTCCCATATCACCCAAGCAACTGAATTTCAGTCCCAATTCTAGTTATTGGATACATAAAATAATTTCATTGGTATTGCCATTATCCCTAGATGAATTGTCTTTTTTTGCTGTATGTCTTTCCCAACCTATAGTTTAATCCTTTTTAATATTCATTAAAGTATGTTTCCTTCCGATTATGGCAGAGACTTTTCTTATATAATAGATTCTTCTGTCCTTCAAAGACTCCCTTGCTTCTGGAAAACTCAAATTTCTCTTATCTGAGCAACCTTTTCAAGCATGCACAGACACTTTTGATTTCACCTAAAGGGTCCATGCTAGATGTCTACACCTCTAACACCAACACTGAGTTTATCAAGCCAGGTGAACTTTGAGCTGCTTTGCAGGGAAAGGTAAATTACCTACTGGTTTGTCTGTCTTGTCAGTTTCCCTTAGAATTTTATGCTATCAGTGTTGGGTTCCACTGCAGGATTCAAGAACCTAGAAAACACCCTCTTCCAGATTTTTACTGATGGCAGGTTTGCAATAACAGTGCTTTGCCTTGCATAGAGAGAAAGCAGCTCTCACAGGTTCTGGTGCAAGCTTTCTCTGTAGAAATCACAGAACTATAGAATGGCTTTGGTTGGAAGGGACATAAAGACCATTTTTTTCCAACCTCCCTGACATGGGCAGGGATGCTACTCACTAGATTAGGCTGCACAGAACCCCATCCAACCTGGACTTGAACGTATCCAGGGATGGGACATCCACAACATTCCTGGGCAGTCTGTTCCAGTTCCTCACCATCTTCACAGTAAAGTCCTTCCTATAATCTAACCTAATGTACTCCAAATCAAACAATATCAAATAATTATTTGATTTACATTTCCCTAGCTTCCCAAATATAGACAAAAAAGGTATTACTGGCAATAAATTTCTAATGGATTTATAGTTATTAAGATTTTTTTCAATGTCACCTGCAGTCAGTGAACTTTTGCCCCACATTATGGCACAATCTAAGATGGTCTCTTTTCAAGTATACAAAGTTCAAATAATGGGATGTCTGTTTTTAATTATTGTTTTGATAAAGAAAAGTAGCTTATATTGGACACTGTTTAAATAAATTTTACAATATAGCATTAGGGAAATAAAATTGTGCAAAGTACAGATATTTTAATATTATGGAGAATGTAGTTAAACTACATGGAATTAATCAAAATCTAGCAACAACTTGAGGCATATACAACAATTTTGTCTGTGTAGATTGTCAGTTGCTGAGTCATGTTTTCAGCTATTTCTTTGTAACCATTGGTCCCAATTTGAAAGTTTCTTTAATTTTCAGTTCCATTAGAAGTCTTAGAAGTATCACCTGTTTTAACTGTTGGAAATGTCCTATACCAAACATCAGAATCAAAAAAACTTTCTAAGACTGCACTTTGTAGATTGTATTTTACTCATACTGTATATGGATGCTGACTAGGAAACCAATTTTCTTGAATTTTATCCATATGTCTTGCTGTCTCTTCATAGTAAAACTGTAATGTTTTGGAAGATTCAATGTTTAGCAGATGAAGAGTATAAAGATTCTTAGCTATAAAGATTAGCTAAGAAATGAAACAGCGCTAAGTCTTGCCAAGATTAAAGAATTCTGGGGATACAAAAAAAAGCTGCATGCTTTTCAGCGAAAATGCACATTTCAGGACATACTTGGATTGATTTTCTGGACTTTGATCAAATTTGTACTTTGTTAATTTGTTTCCCTTTTTTTTCCTTTTTTTTTTTTTTTAATTAGAGGAAGGTCTGACCACATCATAGCAAACTTTCTAGACAGCAGAAAACACTCAGAATATAAAGGAAGCAGGATGAAGGAAAAAATTGTTGGAGGTTAGACAATATTATCTGTAAGTGACAGCACAGCAGAGGGCTACAATTTAGGTCTTCTACATTAAGGTTCTTATCTTTCAGATGACCTTGAGTCAACTAATACATCATACATTTTCAAATATAGTAATGTATTTTACATATGAGGTTATGTTTTTTTTGCATACAGCAATTAAATGATCACATAAATCAGTATCCCCTTTTAATTTACTCTCAAACCAAGCACAGGAAAATACATTACTTTTCAGGATATGTGCTGTTACTGACAAAATTTCTGAGTCAAGATTTTAAAGAATTTCAGCTGAAAAATGGATATTAAAATGACATTTAATACAATGTATCTACCTGAATAGTATGTGGCAGATTTTTAAACATGACCATTAACAAAACACTTGTAAAGTTTTAGATGGGGCTTGCCTAAAGTAGAGCAAGATATTTGACTAATAGTCCCGTTGAAACAGTTAAGAATAAAGAGTAAAGTACAAATAGGTAAATCAAAGTACTTTCATAAATTAGTGACCATTCTGACAAAGGTTAAATACAATATTCAACCAGAAAAATGAAGACTTAAGGCTCAAAGGGTCCTATTCCAAAAGATATTTGAAAAAAAACATACATTAAATGTGTTTTACTAACATTTACATGAACACATGAAACTGCATGTAATTACTATGCATTCGCACTAATGTTAGTTTGTTTTGCAAGCACACTGTGGATACTGTAAGGGAATTTTTTTAAAATTTATTTTATGAAGGTGAGGAGTCAAACCTTCAGAGCAAAGAAGAAATTGATAATGATCATTTCCATTGTGTGAAAATATACTGAGGTTCACTATCTTTATTTTATGTCCACTTTTAAAGAGGGGTCAATGCACTGGCATGTGACAATATGCAGATTTAAGTTCTTAAGAGGCTGGGAACTGGGAAATCTCAGTGGCTGTATTGGCTTCATGAGCAGCCACAAGATTATTGCAAATTACAGACCTTTTTTTTTTTTTTTAATACAGGACATTTCTACAATTAACATTGCATAAAATAAATGAGGAATAATTCCAAATCAGTTTTAGTATTTTAAGTGCTTTGCTTGTCCCTTTCCTGTGCAGGAGCAGGTAACACTTTGGCAAATGCAATGCATATCAGAACACACTGCAGTAAAAAGACAGAAAAGTCTACTCTGAACATAAAGTGATGAAAGTTTCTTTTAAAGTAGCCTTCTGGATATCATTCTGGCCAAGTCTAAAATGTGTCATGGAATAGGTGTAGCTAATTTCACAGACAGAGTGTGTTCAAGAAGTGGATTAGAATGTTCCTGAAATTTCCATCCAAAAAATGTAGTGCACAGAAAAATGTGAAGAAACCGTGCAGAATCCATGTCAATACTTAAATATATATATTGGTCTATGTGTAACTTGGTGTCGTTATTTACCAGTGAGGCAGTTGAGAAAAATCATACTTTTGAAAATCTTCTGTTTTCTACTGTGGACTTCCACATTTTCTTTGCTCTCTGTTCTCCTATGTAGTTATTCTTGTGACATGATTCTAAAATTGTATGGTTTGCCAGCTCTGGCTGCTGTGGAACAGAACCAATGGCTGTCTTGCTGACATTCATCCTATGGCAAGGAGTCATTTTTAACCAGGAGAGCCAGCATCCAAATGCACATGCAATATCAAACATCAGAGACAGGAGTAACAGAGACTCAATCATTACTTAATCCCTCTAAACTAGCATCTGGTTTTGAATCCTTGGTCACTCAGCACACTATGGGTGTGCTTCTAAACAAATGTCAGTTTAGGCTACAAAAGCATCTGACAGCTGCAGAGGAGCCTTCTTGCAGCCTCCTGTATATTCTTTTCCCCCCATACGAAGTGGTATGACAAGGCTGAGTGTTTCTTCTGTGTTTCCTGTTCATAAGCAAAATGTACAAATATGCATTCACACCCAGAACAGTATGATAGTTTGGGACCTTCCCTCTGTTTGGGAAGAACAACATCAGCAGGCAAAGTTTCAGATGAGTGGAAAGTAAGGACCTGAAGATGGAAATAATATGACCTAAAGAAGAAATTATATTTGTCAAAGTACACACACTTGCTTAAAACGTCAAGGTGAAAGACTCTAGAAGGAAAATACAATCGTTGATTTAGGATATTTTCCTTTTAAATAATTGAAATACTAAAATGTGTCCACGTCCAGGGTAAAAACCCACTTGAAAATGAACAGTCGAGACAGAAAGAGTGGGGTTTTTAAGTGTCTCACCTTGTCTTGTTTCCATTTCATTCCACATGCTGAAAGAAAACTGGCAATGTGTTTTGGTTCAAAGGAAACAGCCAAGTGAATGTTATAGTTGCCATTATTTCATCCAGTTTTCAGGCAAATAAATACGGTAAGCAGTGCATCAGCAAACTAGTGGAACCAAAATATGTCCTGGAAAATCCTAAGTGTTTTTAGTTAATAAAAAACTCTCAGGTAATTTATATTTCTATCTTCCTCAGCAATCTAAAAAAATTGTCATTATTAAAAAATTGAGCTTCCTTCAATCCACAGAATCCATGCATTTTTTTTTACTGCTGAACAGATTTCATAAAAATGCAAGTGGGATACTCCCAGCAGACCATGTGTTTCTGCCAAAGATGGAGTCAAAGTTATGCAAATCTACCCAGCCAGCAAATACAGAAAGGCTTGTGACTGGCAAATGGTGATAAAGCCATATAATGATCAGATGAGCCAACATATTACAGCTTACAGACACTGGGATGTTTTCCTCACACTTTACACCTAGGGACACACTAGCACATTTCTTTTCTACTGACTGGAGGTCACCAGTAAATCATATTTTACTAAATACATCCTGAGACTTGCCTGTGACATACAGAGCATAGCCAAGTTACAGGGAATATGACAAAATGGTGAAAAAACTTTCCTCTTTTTCCTCTGTTTGCTCAACTTTTGGAGAGCTTGTGTTTCTTATTGGACTTATGACCCTGACATCTGTTTCAGCTTTTACTCAATCTTCCCTCTTCCCTACTACAATTCATCAAGGAGCAACTCATCCTCTTCCCCATAATGTCCATGTCACATCTCAGAGTTTCCTCCTAATTTATTCAGTCAGGCCTTGTAATCTTTCTTCATTTCTCTCTCCTTATTCCTTTTAATATTTCCATTTTACATTTTATGTGGAGCATCTTACAGCTGCTCCAGCCCATCTTTCTTGTCTCTCAGTCACATAAGCATCTTTAAAGTACAGAGGCAGATTTCAAGCAAAAAGGTCTTTGTCCTCTCCTTCAAGGTTTGAATCAAGCACATTCAGCTCAAATTTTTCATGACAGTTCACTCACAGTGACAGCTCGTAAAGAGGCACCAGAGTAGGAATAATTTGTACTTCTACAGAGCTAAGTGTTCAGACAAATCACAGATCTTCTGGGTGGACCCACTGATGACACGTTTGAAAGGTACTGTCGCAGAAAAGACAGAGGCATAATAATAGGAGATGGTATGCATCACAAGGATGGAGGAGTCCTAAGAAAAAGATTACTTATAGGAAAGAAATACCTGAAATTTAAAAATGACATAGTTCAAAACAAATCAAATCCCATGCATCATTAATTTTTCAGTATTTGTGCTTAAATGCTCTTGTTCATGATTTCACAGGTAAATCTGGGAATTCCAAGAATGTGTTTGACCATTGCACTCAGAAGGTGGTGTTATGCTTCTTTTACAGCTTGCCACACATCATGGCATCTGCCAATGCAAAACCACACATCCTTTTACTTGTTCTGACTATTTCAACCACTGCTGAACTACTGTTCATTGTACCTTCCCGCTGAGTGGCAGCTCCATGCAAGTGAGATGGCCACCTGAGTGCAGTGACAAGGAAAGCTGGGCTGACCATGTCCTGCTTTCATTGGACTCCTGGGCAGTACATGTCTCTAGTGAAACAGCTGAGGTATATCCACTGCTGCTGGGCTGCAGAAGAGTCCTTGAGAAGGCCTTCAGATTCCAAAGGTTACCTAAAGTCTAAAGGATCATTTAAAATGTAAAACCTGAATTATTTTTCAAAAAATATTTAAATATTAAGTTGTGATCATTCCTACTGGATGGATTTGGTTGAACAGATATTTAAAATAAATTCTGAGGAGAATTCTGTCCAGATTTGCAGCAAATCCACTTAAAAACAGAATGAGAATGGTTTCAAAACTATTCTGTTGAGGACAAAATTTTGTTATCTTTATACAAATTTATCATGAAGTAATACAGATAATCTTGTGGCCATTCACATTGACTCATGATTCTTCTGGTTAGGGGAAGAAAAACAAAACCTTCCAGAAGAATCTTATTATTATTGATAAGATAATTCACCAGAGACAAACGACCAATTAAGAGATTTATATTTCTACCTTCTGAATTGTGAAAAAAAAAGTGTTGAAACCACACATAATTTTAACACTTTTTATGTCATGAATCTGCTATTTTGTCACTTTACAGGTCATTCATAAAATACAGATTTTATCAGCCTGAGTTATTTCATTATTCCACAGTTTTCCTTCATCAATTTCAAATTATGCTAAATTTGTGTTTTGCTTTTTTTCTCTGCCAATAAGTTTTCCCTGAAAGAAATCTCTACATTTTTTTTCTATTATTAGAATTATTAGTTGAGACAATAATATTGGATAAGTCAAAAATCATGTCAAATCGTGGGTCTTTGTACCGGTGAGATTAAAACCTCATCTCTATATTGCTTCTTTTCTTTTCTCTTTCATCTCAAATGTAACATGACAATGAATTCCATAAAATGGATATTCATGTAAAGAAATTTTATGTTGATTTGACTTGTTAATTCCACAACAATTATGCTCATATTGTGACATTGCCATATTTTTAAGTGAAATTATTTGTATGTATCTTTAATTTATGTATCTTTAATGTATGTATCTTTTGTATGTATCTTCAATTCCATCCTTCATATATTCAATTATACATTTTTCTTTTTATTCTTTTCTACTTAGTTATTTCCCCCACTCCTCATTGCACATAAGAAAGATAATTCCGTAGAGTTTTCATAGGTGATGACACTTAAAATCGCATTATTCATCTGTAAATTTAGAACAAAAATGGGCAGGAAGAGGGAGTCTGGGAGGGTTTTGTTCATTTTCCTCTGGACAGAGAGGTTGTTTACTTCAGTGCTCCACTAAAAAAAATCCTGCTGTGATTTTTTTCTGGTAGTAGTCTTACTGGTGTGCCCTTACCCTATGGTTTTGCTCCCCACGGCACTCAAACTGGCTGCTCAATTGGCACAGATGGCAATATGCCCATATGTCACCTTCACATGCAGTTGTGATCAGCATAGTTACATACCCAGAATTAAGAGAGCATAAGCATATAATCCTTCAACACTTACTGAAAAACCACTTTCTTCTTCTTTGTCTTGTTCAAATACCTAATTGTGCACCTGGTTCAAAGGCCAGCAGTCTACAGCTCACTTCATCTTTTCAATGGCACTAATCACTACATTTCAGAGAGATCTAGATCACTATTATAAACTCTTTTTCTGTGGAGGAACCAGGTACCCCTAACCTGCAAACTGAACTTATATATGCAGAAAAACTGTTAAACAGCACTCTGCAGCATAGCAGTAGCTCTGGAATTCATTATCAACTAAAAATAAATTTTTATAACTTGTGTCTGATGTATTTGTCTCTACAACTTTCTCTTCCAACGAAGCATATCACTCTAGTGCCAACATTTTAGTTCTGCAACAGATTCTAGTATTGTAGCCTTTGCTTGACCAAGAGGAAGAAATAAGGTAAACCAATTTGCAGAGAAAGTGAGAGAATGAAAGGCCTCACCTCTTTCCTTACTACACATGGATAGCCCTCCTTTCGTAGTATGTGGCTATCCTGGTTTAGGACAAATTAGGGGAAGGTCTCCAGAAGGAGCCGCCCAGAAAACAAACCTCCACCACCCCTTCCCACCCCAGCTCTGGGTTTGAGAAGGAATTCCTTGGAGGAGAAGTGGAAAAAACCTATTTATTGACAAATAAACAAAAACACTCCCCAACACCACGGAAAAGAAAAATACTCAAGCAGTTGCTGTGAAGGGAGGGCGCAGAGCTTTCGTCTCAGGCGTCGAGGACCCCCAGATATTCCCAGGTCAGGTCCGGAGCCAGTCCAATGATCTTCGGGGCGGGGGGGGAAAAGAAAAAAGGGAGAGAAAAAGGGAAAAAAAAAAAAAAAAAAGGAAAGCAGCAAAAACCAGCAAAAGCAAAAACAAAAGCAAAAGCAAAAAACAAAGCCAGCAGCAAAGCTGAGCTAGCAGCAAAGCCGAGCTAGCAGCAAAGCAAAGCCAGCAGCAAAAGCCCAAAGAACAAGTAGCCCCACCGCGGCAAAACAGCCCGCCGAGGTGGGGGGGGCAGCTGTTAGACATAACAGTGTAGTACACAGAGATAAAACTGTACAATTGGGATAGGAGGCACCGTCAACCCGGGACAGTGGCACAGGTTTTAGAAGGGCCTTGGCTGTGTTGAACTCTCTTCCCACAAGGGTTCAGATTACATAAACATGGATACACTTTGAAAGTGGTATTTAAACAAAACTGTAATTATATTTCATCCCAAGATCTGAGGATATTTTAAATAACAAAGATTTTATGAATCAGTTTATGTGGAAAGCAATGTAGCATTTTTCTGACTGTTTTTGCATCTCTTTTGCTCTTATTTCAGACAAATAAAGGTCAACACAAGAGCAAACCACCTTCTTACACCAGCTATTTAAGAATATTTCATCTTCTCAGAGCATTTTTTTTAAAGATACAGCATAGAAACTGAAAAATCAACTCCTTATGGAGTAAGTCAACTGGAGCACAGACAGCAATGTTAATGTTTCAGCAGTGTTAAAGTATTCCCAAGGGATCCAGAGACAATCTCTATCAAAAGTGTGTGCATGTGTTCAATAAGTGATTCATACTGTGATATGTAGGTGTCTTATAATCATCTGACATATTTTCAGAGACATGTTTTTTATTTTCTTCTATGGGCATAATAACATTTCATTTGTTGGTTTGAAACAGGACATCTGGGAGAAACTAAAATAAATTCATTCTATGGGGAAGAAAATAAGAACAAACTAATGCACAGAAGGTCTGTACTACAGGTTACAAACACCACAGGATCTAGAGACCACACTTTTTACCTCATAATTAATGTTAACCAGCTGAATCTACCCTTCCATGTTTTCATCTCATTCAAGATCATATAGCCAGAAAACTAACAGAATATGAAGAGACAAAGACTAAGCTGCCACCATGTAATAGTGAAATATTTTCATGTGTGTCTCTTATGCTTGAAGAAAACTAACCCCCAAACCGTGGTGGTGTGTTTTTAAGTTCCACATGAGTTTGATGTATTGTTCAGTTATATGTACCCCATTTTGTTCCCTGGAATCCATTTTGTTTCTGTACCCCATCTTGTTGTCTGTGACCCTTCCCCCATATCCTTCCCCGGCAGTGCAAGGTGCCAATGTATCCCTCCTAGTCCTGCTGATCATTCCAGGGCCTCTCCCAGAGTCTGGAAGATTCTGGGGGAGGCGTCGAGTGATTGGATGGGATCCAGCCTTCCCACTCCCACTTTTCCCTGGTTTGTTGTAAACTCTGCCTGTTAGAGTATCAGCCACTCCCCAGTCCTTCCCTATTGGTGCTCTTTTGTGACCCATCCCTTGAAGCCACCCTCCTTTAAGAGGGGCTGTCTCGCCCTGCTGGTTGTCTCTCCAGGGACACCGGCAGTGAGGTGAGGGCTCCCCGCCCAATAAACTCCTGTTGTGTTTGCACCCCAGAGAGAGTCCCTCCTTTCTTCTGCTCGTCTCCGTAGCCACGCCAAAGTGCTCTTCACACAGGCACGAACCACCGGCTTGCGGCGGTGTCCCGGGGCTAGCCGAGTGTGGTGACACCGACTCTGCACCAAACAAACAGAAAGCACTTCTCTGTAGTTCCTACATGTTTCCTTTTGAGTGTAACTCTCCCACAAAAGCTCTCCTGTCATTCAGACCATATGTTAGAAATCAATTTTTTGCTGTTTGCATGAGAATCTGTGCATTGCACCCATCAAAGTAAGTCTGTGGTTTTCACAGTAATTTATCTTACATACATATTTACATGTGTTTTTATATATTGCCCTTTATAGGGGGAAGAAGTTTCCCACATGACAGCTGTAAAGCATACACAATGATATAAACGCAGCACATCAGCAGTAAGAGAAAGGCTGCAACAATTCTTGTCCACTAGTACATCACAGACTTGTAGCAATTAGAAACTGTACCCAGAGTCTTCACACTTTTTTTTTGTGTTAGGAAGAGAGGATTTCCTGTTACTTAACCTTTTTCACTAGTTCCATTCACATGTGAACTCAGAAATAAAACAGTATTATGGTTTTCAAAATAATTTACGATTGATCCAAATAAAAAAACAAACTGTACTAAAAATAATGAGCAGTTAGCACACACCTCACAGTTCAACGACTCTACAAGGGTATTGCAGTGCTTTCCAAGCACAATTGAAAGTTGAACAATAAAATGCCAAAATGTCAATTTTTTTTCAAGACATCTTTTCATCGAACAGAAAAACCAGAACTGCATGTCTATTAGAGCCTTCACAAGCATATCTGCTACGCATATGCAAAGCAAAAATATACAATATCCAGTCTTCATAAAGGCACTGCCAGTCTTTGTCACTCAGATCCCTCCTGAGAACAGTATCCTGCCATTAGGGCACCACTAGACAATAGTGTGAGATTTTCCTGTGGCTTCTGGTTATACTGCTGAATGGGATGGTTCCAGCCTTACCTTATTCTGCCCAACTCGTTAGCTGCTTCACTTATGTTTACATTCTTTTCTTCACAAGCTCTTTGCAGCAAGGGCTGTCTTTTTAATTATGTGCACTAACAACACTTGGCTCAATGGAGCAATAAGAAATACTGCACTACAAAATGATAATAAATACCCTTTCCTTACGGAAGAAATTAAATAAACAGTTCTATTCCTTCTGCAACTCCATTAGAGCACAAATAAACAGAGAATCCTGCACCAAGCTTTACACATAATGCTCAATCTCTTCAACAGAAACAACAAAACCCACAGAGACCACAGAGAAGATTAATTTCATATTCTAATAGGCACAAATGGACTTTAATATCTTTCCAAAGATCTTCCGACTAGCAAAAATCACAGGGGAGAAGATTAGAGAGATAATAGCAAGTCACAGTCATGCATGTACCCCATATGCTTTTAAACTCAACAACAAATCTAAAACAAACAAACAAGACATATTAAGAATGTCAAGAACTACTCTTTTTTTCCTGCATTTGTTGACTACTTAAAAATTCCTATCTATCCTGTTTTTCTTTTCCCTTTGAGGACAGCTTTTTTAACATCATCTGGACAACCAGAATTTATAACAAAAAAATTTATAACAATTTATAACAAAAAAATTTATAACATGCAACAGATTAAGACATGGCCTGCTACAACCAGTTGCCATGAGGAAAAATTACCCAGAGATACACAGTGGAAAAACCCTCAATATTACCTGGACAATCAAAACACTGCACCAAACTTTGGCACTCACTACAACATTTGCAGATACAGAATATCCAATTGGAATATACTGTTCAGAGGGAAGAGAAAAATTGTTTCTAAGCATTATATTTTTTGCAAATTTTTAAGCAAATCTGAGCAAGCACAGTGTGACTGCCAAAGTCGGGAGTGAGAGAGTTGCAGACATTCCTGATCAGCACAAATACTTTGGGGCAAGGTAGATTTGCATGAGGCTCTTTGGTGTAAAATAACACTTACATGATGATTTCCCTAAGTATTAGGGCAGAGGTTTCCATTCTCATCCATTATTTCATTCCAGAAATTACATTCTTACAACTTTATTACTAAAATAGCTTCAGATCGTATTCATATTTTATCCTGTTTTATATCTTGCTTGCATCACTTTTCATCAGCTTGACAGGAAAATTAATTCTCACTTTCTCAAAACAGTGGTGGCAGTCACCGGAATCTGAAAATATTGAGATACCAGGAGAGAATCACCTTAATGGTTTCCATCCTAGGTCATATCATATCTGAAGGACATCTGAAAATGGAGAAAATTTATTTTTAACATTTCTCTGAAATTTGAAGTTTTTAACCATCAGAGGCAGTTCTGTTAATTGTGAATGATTAACCTTCCAAGTCATGAAAAGTAACACTAATAGTGATCTCTAATGATTCTGCGAAACCCACCGTTTACATAAGTAGCAATGCCTTTGCTAACGCCACTTACTGCAGATAATTGTTGTGGGGTCCAGTGATTTCAATTGTTTAGGAAATGGAAGGACTGTTAGACTATGACATGTTTTCTTCTGATGCTGAATGACAAAATAATGCACAAATGACTATATTAATTTTCCAATTTGTCCTTGTGTTCTGAGTCACCTAGAAAGCTTAATGATGAAGCTACTATTTAATACATTTATTCTGGATGACTTGCTGTTAATTCAAAAGAAAGCTGAATTAACCAAATTTTTTATGCATCAATCAACAACAAATGAAATAAAATAAACATTCTCTACTTCTCATATAGAAACTGCATAAAATAGTGACAATAGCCTAAACAAATTATTATACCTTCCTTGTGAAATAATGTTAGTGCCAATAGCTGAGTTTTTTGTAGTGATCAATATTTTACAGAAAATGCATCTGCATCTCTGCTGCTCAGCAGTATAAGCTGTGTGCAAAAGGGACACAAGTTTTTTAAATCAGTACCTGTTCAGCTAGGACAAGTCCAATTCTACACATTTATATTTCCCATATCTTTGTTTTCACCTGAAAGAGCTCAACAAGATTTTTTTTTTTAATCTGTCTTCAGCTCCTGATATCCCGAAGTTACTTTTCTGTTTATCTTGTGGGAACAATGAAATACTATTTAATAAATTGTATTTCCAACAGCAACAGGAGTGGTTTTAAGAAAAACCACAATTTCCACAGAGCAGAGATGCAAATGGTTACAGAAGGCGTAAGGCAACAGAAAGTCAGATTCTATTGTATTTAGGTTTATTCCCCTGGAAGCTAAGAAATGTTAACAGAGAGAAGGAGCCAGTCCTTTGTACAGTAGGTTCCCTATGTAGTGAACAATGTGTTGTCATCTTAGATGACTTTCAGCATTTCCAAACATATGACCAGGTGTAAAGAACATGTAAGTCAGTGGAAACATTCCCATCCCTTTGAATAGTCTTCAAATAAAATATTTAGGTACTTATTTCCAGGGAATGACTGTCAACAAAAATGAAGGGAAAAAAAAAGAAAGCACAGGGTAAGAGGAGAAATATTTAGATATTGGTGTGGAATAAGTCTGTATCTCTCCCTGTCCTAAAAGGAACTAATAAAAAAAAAAAATTCAGACTCTTTTTTTAAACATTAAAATACTTGCTTAGTAATATTAGAAAATTCCAGAAATATTTGTGGAGTTTTTATGTCAGTCAAACGAGACACAAAGCCAAACCAGCTTCCTATGTGTCTTTCTCCATTTTAAAGTTGCAAAAGCTTTCTTTTGCCTCTGACACTTAAGAAGGTTGAAACTTCTACCTTCCAGAAGGAGGATTTTGTAGCAGTAAAAATGTGTGTAGGACAGTACAGAGCACACTTTTGTATTTGAGTGCATAAGCACACATATGAATGTGTTTCTTTCTCCTCCCTTTTAAGTGTTACTAATAGAGAAAAATAGAAAAAGGTGTTATCCAATCTTAACATGCTTCTCTGTATGGCTATGGTCAGCATAAATGCACACAATAAAAATCCATAATGTGATTGTATGTATTGTGAAAATACAGACAGAAAACAGTAGCTTGGACAAATATGATGTAGTGTTCATAAACAGTGTTTGTTTCTCTATCACATGCAAATGACAGTTGGGAACACAAAATGCAACACAAGCCCAGCTCTCCAGTTGAGATACACCATTTCTAGGCTACTAGAAGTATTCTCTTGCCAAGCCCTTGTAGTGTTAACCTTGATGCATTCTGGTTGCTGTCAGCCCCCTGCAATTTTCTGGGAAGAACTTTATTTCAGTTTTACACAATGATAAGGCTTGCTCTTGCTAGTGTTCCTAGCGTACACAGTAAATTCAGAGCAATGTGAATCACTCAAGGTTCCTCCTTTTTTTCTGTTACTTTGAAAGAAATGTGAGCTGCATCATCCAGCAAAGACCACTTTTGAATGGAATTTCACCATCTTGCTAAATGTCTGCTGACCAGTATCCTGCCATCCCTCTGAATGCCCTACACTTCTTCCCTCAGTTTTTATTGCTCATTATGATGCCATGTGGTCTGCACTATTACTTTGGTCAGTTGGGATAAGATGTGGCAGGTGTATCTCCTGCCAACTTCTTGTGCACTCCCAGTCCTTGCTGAAAAAAGTTTCAAGAAGCATATAAGTCCTTGATGCTGCTTAAACACTGCTCAGCAACAGTTAAAACAGCCCTGAGCTCTTCAATGCCGTTTTCAGCATAAATTGAAAACACAACCCCATACTAGCTACTATGAAGTAAAATTAATTATCTATCCCAGCCAAAACCAGTACCTACCAAGAATTTCAGGAAATTGTAGTATTTTATATTAATTTAAATAATAGCAAGGAATGAAAAATGCAACTACTTGATATTGGTGCACAAATCAATCTTAAAGTTTGCATAGGCAAAATCATCTCTAAAGAGACATCTATTGTTGTTCCATATCAAGAATTTAATACAACGAAGGATAATATTCAGGGAAAAGGAAAGGGTGTTGTTTTGAATGACTATATGACACATTAATACTGCAGTTGGGTTCATAAACTGTGGTGCAAGTGGATATCAGATGTGTCTTGCACTGATATAACCAGCTAATGCAGCATCAAGGTTTTTTGGACAAAAGAAAAAAAAAAAAGGGGAGTGAGATTAAATGCAATGCTAAACAGTACATCCTCATATGGTCAACACTAAATTATTTTAAATTAACCCAATATTCTGGTTTGAAGAATTATTTGATTATTTTATTAGAAAGAGTTGACTAGAGGAGTTACTTGCCCTGGAAAGAAAATTATCTTCAATAATAAGGTCAGTACAAGAGAATATTTTTAACAGTTCTTGCTAATGATACAATACAAGATTTCATTAGTGTGAGAGTTGACTGGGTGTTTGCTTGCTCAATACACTCACTTTCAGGCACCCTGTATACAGGAGTAGCAGAAACCCTACTTTTGTAGTATGCTCATATGAAATGATACACACTGAAATTAATTACTAAAGTTTCTGTTAGCTGTATCAAGAATGCAGATCTGAGAAAAGCAAATGAAAATATTGTTCATATCAAATGAAATGCCAGGACAATGCTAGAAAGTGTTTGCACAATGCTAGAAAGCATTGACAAAAGCCATCTGAAATTTAAAACACTAGCCATCAGAGAATACTATTTTACTCCAAACCTAGAGAGAAGACCTGGCTCAGCGAAGCAGAAAACTCTCAAACAAGTAAAAGTAGGTGACTAAGACACCTTCTGCTGGAATTATCCCTTATGACTCATCTAGCCAAGACTACAAGTATCAGATTAGCTGCTGGAAATAATATGACAAGACAGCAGTCATGCTCTCCACAAATGCTTTGTTCATTCACCCCATCCTGTGGGCTGTAATCTCTGACTGGACCAAATCTCTGACTTTAGCCACAGATATGCAGAAGCTATGGGCAAAAACATGTAAGAGTGAACAAGAGTCACTCAAAATAACATTTTGGTTGCATTATAACAACACACAAAATTGACTTTGCTTTTTTCGGTTTCTAGGCAGAGAAAACAAAAGTGAAGAATAAGGATCCTCTTGGGGTTTACACAGTTGTCTTCCTTCTGTCTGTCAGTGCTATCAAAAGAACATCTTTCTTATCAGTTCCCATAGTTATATCTGACACTCTCTGAAGAATTTACCATCTTCCTTACCATACACCAGATATTTTTTAAACTGAGTAACAAGGTCTTCTTTGATTCCTCACAAGTTCTGACATGCATGTAGGAGGGTGGATTTCACAAGCAAACCAGAGAAGGCTGACATATGAATTGTTAAAGGAAAATACTTAGATCTCACATATCATTGAAAATCACAGTGCAACCTTCCTAATATATTTTCTATTTCACAGATTACATGGACTGCTCCTCTTTTCCTCTTTTTTGAAGCCTGATGGAATAGCAAGTACTCAGATGTTTTTCTGCTCTGAAAAATACATTTTCCCAGTTCCTTCTGATCTATACAATTGCCTGCATATACAAATTTGAATGAATGAAATAGCATCAAAAATTTCTTCTTTAATTTCTGCTCTGAATAAGTTTTTACTTTTGTTTGTAGGATAGATTCTCTGAGAGAGAACACAAATGTACTGGGTCTGGCCTGTTATCAAGTCACGAAGGGCAACAAAGTCATCTCAAAGGAGAGTCCATTTGCAGGTTGCCAAGCAGCAAAGGAGAGACTTGCAATGTCCGCTCCAAGGACAGACAGGACAGAAACCATTTCAGGACAGTCTCTGACCAGAACAACAGTCCAGTGAACTTGAGGCAGCCCGGTAACTTCAGAGTAGCTGCCTTCTCGCCACCAGCTCTTTGTCTTGTAAACAGAAGACTCAAAAAAACACAAATTGAGCAATTCTGGTCCCGTCAGGGACAGTGACAGGGGCGGGTGGGTGTGGGAACTGAATTTGCCCGACAAACCTCCATTGGCTCTGGAGATTGGGAAGACACTCGTGTCTGAGCATGCCTCCCCTTTGGGCTTCGCTGCCCGTTTCTTGAGCCCAATAGAGGCTGGCCATTCACATGAATTGGTACCTTACAAACATTGGCCATGTGATTTGGCCTTTCACACCGTCCACAGAGAAACAAAGGAGTGGCCCCCTTTTGCACTTTCTTCTTTTTCTTGCCGGCCTGAGCATTTGCCTGTTTCCCACCCTGCTGCCCCTTCCAGGTTGGCTGCAGGGTAGTAGCCATGGCCACCACCTTGGAACCTGTGGTGCCCATTCGTGCACAGGCCTCGGCCACTTTCAAGAATGAGGGATCACCCCGTGAGGCATCCTCGTGCTCCGAATCCCGTCCCTTTAGCTTCCCAGGGAGAGGGGCGAGAGTGTGTCTCGCAGGAACTGCAGAGCTAGGGAATTCATCCCTGCCCTGTAGGGGGCGCTGCGCCGAGCCACGGCCGCCCACTGCATCAGCCTTGGCTCGGACATCCCAAAACCGTGTGTGCTCCCGTGGCCGGACCGTCTTCCCACATGGAGTGAGCGTCCTGTGGCCAGCTGAAGGGAACCCGTCGATCCAGGACCCTTTGCTGCGGGTAAACACTGGCCTATCATCAGCTGTGCCGTCCCCTCCCTTAAAAATGAACACCGCGGAGCTGGCAGACACCTTTACTTCGGCAGCGGCTGAGCCCGCAGCCCCGGCCCAGCCCTTTGTGGGAGGGGAGCACAGCACTGGGAGGGGCATGCCCCGTGGCGCGGCTTTCAAGGACTCGGGGGATGTTGCTCTGGCCACCCGGGCCCTGGGGGAGGGCGGCCCCCCTGCCCGGTGTGGGGCGAGTCTCTCACTCCTGGCCGCAAGGACTCCGATGGCGGTCGGCCACGCCCCTGCTGCAGGGGGTGCATCTTGCTCCCCAGGGCTGCGCCAGAGTCGCGTGCGGTCCGCATGTTCCCGCCGCGTGGGGCTGGGGCCGGTACGCCCGGCACCCGGGACCAGCGCAAATTTGCACCATTCTCCTCCACGGAATATCTCGTGGAGGCGCCACAGTGAGGGCAGTCCACTGCGACCCCCTCTTTTCCCGGTCCAAGCGCGCTGCTGGCGCTTCCAGCACCGAGAAATTGCAGGGGGGTGAAGTGGGGGAGTCAACCGCCCGTCGCCACCGTCGCGGCCGCCGCAGTGGCACAGGAGCTGGGTGTGCCGGCTCCGCAGGTCCCGTGGGGGTCCCACAGACCCCGAGACCTCCTGCACCCCGACATCTGCGGGGAGCGGGTACAGGCGGGGTCCGCTCCAGGGACCCCGCACCCACCCCAGCAGCTATGCTGGGAGGGGGCGTGCCTTCCTCGCTGCTGCATTTGCGTGGTGAGGGGGTCGGTGGTCCCACCGACAGTGAGGGGGCCAAAACCTCGGCACTCCAGCGCCGCTTTTGCGCAGCGGGAACAGGAGAAACAGCTCCACCATCTCCGTCGGGCCTTAGCCCAGGAGAGAAATTCAGGCTCGAGCCATCCTCCTAGACCTCAGAACTCGGGGTCTGCAAACTGCGCAGCACTCCTTCCAGTTTCTTCCAGGTACCTAACAATCTTAAAAAATCCAAACTGCAATCAGCAGTAAAGAGCTGAAGGAGGTGATTCCCCTCATCTGAGGCAGGGGTAGAGGTCATCTCTCTTACCACTTACTACCTCAGACACACAGCAGAGTGTATTTCCCACGCAGGGTCGTCTGATGAACACGCAGACAGGGTCATCCAATGACACGCCTGGGATCACCAGATGTGTCTGGTTCAGACACACGAGGAACGAGAGGCAAACGTAGCAGGTCAAGGGAAGCTTCTCTTCTCTATTATCTGACTCCATTACTTATATACATTTTGTACAAAGGTCAAGAGATTGGCTACACAGGTTGCCACCTCTTCGACCTGGATGGTGAACATCACTGTCCATCACATTTCTCCATCCAGAGCAGAAAAATACAAACAATCTACTTTGTTTATGGTACATGCATGAGAAACTCCAGTTCTGGAATGTAAACAATCAAAAGGCTTTTGCATCAGGACGACACACAACCTTCTTATTAACCAAGTATCTTTTTGTTAAATGTGTGCTTTACATTCCCTGGCAGTAAGGTTCTATTCCCATATCTCACATCTGCTGTACACATCACATTCAATACAAATAATTATACCATGAGGCTCTCTTTCTGTGGTGTCAAAGGTGCTTAAAGATTTTACTGCTGGAAGGATTCTATGGCCATTAGGGTTGGTGCAATCACGTCTTTTCTGTGGAAGTTCCACAGGAGTTTCTACCCCTCTGTAACATCAAGAATAGTGTAAACATGGAAGTTCCAGTCACTAGTGAGAGGTGGGGCTTAGCACAGTGCATTGCCTGACGTGGAGATTGTGAACACACCTCTGTGAGGAGCAGATAGTCCGAGAAGACATAAAAGCAAAAACAAAAGCATCCTTGCAATCCATCCCCATTAAAAGGAACAACACATTTATACTTAATGCAGTGTTGTCTCTCACAGCCCTCATTCTAGACCTAGCTAATGATGGTTGTGACCCAGAGTATTGATCCACCTGAGTTTGCTGTAACTACATACAGATAACCTATCTCTTGCTTTCTTCCCTTCCGCTCTTCTCCAATACACTTGAGTTTCTCAGGCAAAACCAATATGTGCAAGGTCACTTCTTTCCTTCATGTTTTCCCTTCCTGACTGGGAATCACACCATGTATGTGCTACTTCACCTATCCAGTATTTTCAGCAGGCTCAGACTTACACCCTATAATACTCAGTTCTTTCACCATTGTCACTGCGTCGGGAGTTATCTCATGATTTACATGTCCTAATATGTGCTGCTATTTAAATATAGTTTGAGGTTGTCCACGTGTGTATAATATGTGTATATGAACATATACTGTAGGTGTATATAAATATAAAATTATCGACATGTGAGGGGATGTATGTATAATATAAAAAATCTCAGACTCAAACCAAAGGTAGCATTTTTCCAAGAGATCATTGTGGCTGAGTGAGGTTAGGAAAGTGGCCTTTCTTCTCACTGCAGTAAAAGGGCAGCTGTAACTGTGACTGACTGCAATGCATTACACAAACAGTCTTTCTTTTTTCCTCCAACCGTCTCTCAATGTGAATGCCAAGCACTGTAAGAATCATTCTAACTTGTTGCAGGACACAGTGTTTATGAGATATCCAGTTTTTTATTGAACCAATATCAGACCCAATCTGGTCAGTGGCATTCAATGGTGGCATTACACAAGCCAATATAATTCTTATTTAATTGTCAAATGCAAATGTATTTGAATGTTTTTCTTCTCTTTATTTCTCATCTGAGGTGCTGTCTTGCAACATATAGTGTAAACAAGCACAACCAAGCATGGGGCATTCTCAGTGTCCCCACATAAAGGACTGAGAGAGAAATGTGCTGTTTGAGCTGTCCAGCTCTGTTATAGTATTTGCTTCCCATTTAGGGACAGCCAGATCTTCTGAGCAATTTCAGTGCTCACTCATCTTTCTGATTTGAAAAGTTGCCCAGAGAGGTTATGGAAGCTGCTTCCTTGGAGGTATGCAAAATCTTCTAGACACAACTCTAATGTGCTGTAGGGAACCCTTTGTGAGCAGAGGGGTTGAACCCTTACAGCCTTACCCACTCTGTGAGTCCAGAAAATTATTCCATATTTCAAAGTCCCAAAAAGTAGTTGAGAGACAGACACCTTATCTTCAATTCAGGTATATAGGGAAGTTATTACTTGGGACTCAAGTTTCAAAAAGTGTCTGGGTTTTACTTTGTGAGACATAGATTTGAAAAATCCTAGCTGATCCTTTATTGTAGATTGAAGAACATACACTGTATGTTAGAATGTATTCCAAGTAGTATTTTAGAATATATGAGATGGCATTTTAGAAAACATTTAGTGAACACCGAATACTGTGTCTGTTACCCTTTTGCATATTTTTAAGCACCACAAGTATGGGGAACCTTTGGCATAATCAGAAGAAGAACTAGCCTAAATAGCAGAATAATGGGGCTAAGGGTGCAGAAAAAGAAAAGAACACAGACTCTAAGATGGTATGTTCCCTTGAAAACGTGCCAAGAGGGCCAAAGCACACATAGGAGAGATAAAGGTGAAGAGGTGAACGCCTGAAGACCACCCAGAAGATCACCACAACGGACTGAGCATGCCCAGAAGGGCGTGGAATTAATTACCACACCAAGCGAGAACAGGTGGAGTCAGGGAATTAATATGTATGAAGGGGGACCATTGAATGTCATGCATATGTAAGGAGAATAATAAGGGGGGCAAGTTCCCTGGTGAGGGTGCATGTCTTTGGTGAAGTTATTCCCCACACATCTCGACGTCGATAAATATGTACTGCTCTAACAACTATTATTGTTTGTGGAGTTCTTTCCACCGCATTTCAGTTTGGTTTTGATTTTTTGCTTGGTTGGGGATTTGTTTGTTTTCTGTAAGACAGTGTATAAGTCAAATTTAGAACCAACCATTTCTGTGTAATGATGGAGAAGATTAAATCTCCAGCACCCTGAACTTTCTCAAGAGCAGGTAGTGCTCTATGAAGCACTATGAAGCACCTATTTTTCACTAGGAATTGAGAAAAAGATAGGTAGTGTTGGACTGACAAATTTATAATCTTGATTCAAAACTTTGTTTAAACATTGTCAAATTAAAAGCTGTATTAGGAAGCAAGTTGGAAAAGTATTATCCATAAACTTTGTCTGGAAAAAAACCCTGGTCTTTCATTCTCAAGTAATGTACCTAAATATGTTTTTTTTACATCATATAACTTGATACTTTTATGGACTAGAAAGGTGTTGTGGGTGGGAAAACATACTTTTTTACTGATTTCCATCAGTGTTTCTAAATAACTAAAATTACAGCATGGCTATGCTTCATTCAGGAAAATTAGGTTTAAAAATTCCTGCTTGGGAGAATTGAATTTTAAACTATTTGACTAATTTTTCTTATTGCATTAGCTGAGGCTAGCTCTATGTGTTGGACAGGTGTCATCTGCATATGAAAATAATGTTAAAAAAATAACTAAGTGCAAATAAAATTTAAACTTTTGTCTACACATCTACCTGTGACTGAACCACCATCATAGAACTCCCATCATGACTTCAAAAATTCATGGTTCATATAGTGTCTGCGTAGTTCAGATTTTTTATTCTTTATGAGAAAGTAAATATCCCTCCCACTCATAGATGCCAGGCAATACTCAAGTGACTCATTAATCACGGTCAAGGTAGGTGCTTTAGAAATGAAACACCTAAATGACATGTAGCAGCTTTTGATGTAGTGGAAATCAAATTATATTTGATGTGGCCTTGTATTTTTGACCCTATTCATTCGTAAGCACGATCTGCTGCACATCTCCTGTGAAGACCTATTTCAAAATTTAATGATTTTCTTGCACAAAACACATTAAAAAGAATTTTTCTAATTCAGTAATACTTTAAAATCAGTTTTTTACTCAGACAGTCACATAATTTTTTCATCTAAATTGTCCCCTAATCTAATATGAAACTGCAGCCACTACTTTGTGTTAGTATCATATACTCATTGAATGGAGGATAAATTTATGGCTTACATCTTCCTTAAATTGTGTACATCTTCCTCCAATTGTGTGTTTCTATACCTTATCTTTCTGAAGTTTTTATGAAAACTCCTGTCATTTTCCTGAGAAAACAATATCATCAAAACTTTGCTGTTAAATTAGTGATATGTTACTTTACTACAAAGGTGCATTCATTAAAAAGAGGCAGTGTGGAAAGAATGGAAATTACAAAGCGCCAAGAGCAATGGGGTGTGGTGCGATAAAAAATATTTGATGCAATTTATAAAAGAAGTAAACTATAAGAAGAGAAAAAAATCTACTTTAAATGGTTCCCTTTCTATCCTGGAAATGGCAGACAAGGCATTTTGAATTCAATAAAAGTGGCCCCTAAAGTTTCCTGTTGTTTTTTTTCTGGAAGGTAAAGAAAATTTATAGGGTTCAAGTGTACATTATATTTCAATTTTAAAATGTAGTCTTTTGTATGTGACTGATGCTTACTGATATGAGCAAAGATGATGTTCTCTAGCCCAGTGCTGACTAGACTACAACAAGAAGACTGAAAGTCACAAGTCCTAATGAAATATTCATCAGACACTCCAAGGGTTGTTTTATTTTTTCTACATGAAAGTATTTTGCTTGTTGTGGCTGATCTCCAGACCTAGCAAAGAGGTATTTGCTAAGACTAACCTTCCCTTTTCTAATGTTATTCATTGACATGAACCAAATAATTTGCAGTGTTTTAATTGTTAACTCATGATATTTATTAACATCACAATTTTTGCAGACAGATATATTCTTGCATGATTATGGCATAGTAGATTAGACAGCAGATGTCTGATAGAATCATATCTTATTATTAATTAATATTAGACAGGAATAGAGTCATTAAATAGACTTAACACCCCATCTTGTTTCACGCATACCCCACTGTATAAGGTATATGTCAAATCTTTGTGAGCCAGCAGCTAAGCTGGCAGATAAAACTGGTAACACTTTGCTTCTCAAGGCTGAAAGACAGACAAAGCGTTTGTTTTTTATCTTTCTCCAGAACATCACCTTGTACAGTTATAGAGGTTGACTTTATTTGCCAATAGACATGCAGAAAATTTTTGACCATCTAAATTAAATATCTCTTGAAAAAGTCTTGCAAAATGAAACATGATAAAGCAAAAGCTAATTTCACCAACAATATTGAAGAAAAATTCATTCAAAAGGCTGAATATTGATAAAAAATTTATTCAAAATTATATACACCCTTAGACTGTTGAGCCAATTGCAAGCCTCCTACACCCTCAACATGTCCAGGCACACTTTGCAAAGCCCAATGTGATGGCCACAACCTCTCCGGTATGATCGTCACATCTGCTCCAGTGTCTAGGAGACTCTAGATGGTCTTGGTCTCCCCACCCACTGTAAGCCGACAGGTCTCTTTCGGCTTATCCTCCCCTATTACCTTCACCGCGTTCAGTGTGGGAAAGCCCTCTGTCTGAGGTGAATCTGGGTCAGGGATCACCTGGGCTATTATTTGACCTTTTGGGAGGAATGTCAGTGGGTTTAGGCAGTGCAGCCAGAGAACGAAGTGCTCGGGATTCAAAGTAATCATCCAGGGAGCAACTTCAATCTCTTTTGGGGTGTATTTGCAGTTCCCAATGACAACGAGCTTCCCCTCAATCCAGCCCCAAGTACCTTTTTCCTCTGACACGGTGACTGTGTGCCAATTCTTGTCATGAAGGAGAAGCGGCTCTGTGAGGCTTAGCTGGAACAGTTCGTACAGAGAGGTCGTTGTTAAGGACAGATGGTGGCAGTAGAATCAGGTGTTGTGTCACGTCTGGTTTGAGATCCTGAGATCTGGCGTCAAATTCTGGTTTGAAGGCGGAGGAGAAACGATGTTGTTTTTCTCCCCTAGTTCTCTCTTTTTTCCTTTCCCTTTCCCCTTGGCTCAGGCCACCCAATTTGTGTCCACACACTGGGTGGTTCCGTGCTCATCCCTTAGTTTTTGTGATTGCCACTCTTTTGGGGTTTTCCCCCATTGGCTCCTTTCATTTCTCCCCCTCCCTCGTTCCTGAACCAATCAAGCTCCACCTTGAGGGGACACTGCTGGCACCAATGGCCCTTTCTCCTGTACAACTCATACAGCTTATCTGCTGTTCCCCTAAAGGACTGCTTCCTTTGGCCTGGTGTGCGAGGGGCAGATGGAGTGTCAGGTGAGTCGGTAACACCAGCAGCAGCAGCAGTCTTATTGTCTGGTTTTCTTCCCCAGTGACCCAGCAGTGGACCCATCAATGGCACCATATGCCCCACTATTTGCAACATGTCTTGGAGAGTAGGAAGCAGCTTATGCGGCAAAGTGAGAATGGCTGCACAACACCTTTCGTTGGCATGACTGAAGACCATCTTCTCTAGGACTTCTTCCCTTGCATGCTCCTTTTTGACTTGCTGCTCCAAGGCTGTGGTTAGCTTTTCTACAAATTGCACAAAAGGTTCCGTTGGGCCCTGAAAAATTTCTGAATATGGGGGAAGAGGACTGAGAGGCTGCATTTCTAGAAAAGCACGTTCAGCTGCCTCTATGATCTGTTCCAGGACGGGTTTAGGAATGCCTGCAGCTTGATCTGAAGCCACCATCCACTCACCCTCACCACTCAGATAGTCAAGGGTGAGTTCATCCCCATTCCCATCCCTTGCGGTCTCAGGATCCTTTAACAGGCTCGGGAAGGCTTTCTTCCTCAAGTCTTTCCACATCACCTCCCAGAGCTTATACTCTGTTTTGTTAGTCAGGCAACGGAAAAGATGCTTTAAATCAAAAGGGACAGCCACAATCCCAGAAAGCTGGGCATTTAACAATCCTTGGAAGTACGGACTATCTCGTCTGTACTCCTTAAGGGCCTTCACCAGATCTTTGACCCCATGTTGTGAAAGGGATTGCCAGGGTATATTGGTGGCATTCCCATCCCTTGTCCTGCGGTACATGACCGGTGCAAGGGATGGGGCCTGGCTGAGGCCTGGGCTTCCAGCTTCCGTCTTGCCTTCCTTGGAGTCCCAATTGTGGGAACCAGAAGATGGGCATGGCCTAGGGCATTCAGGGGGAGTGGTCTGACATCCCGATGATGTGATTCAGGGGGTGGACCTCTGGGCAGGACGAGAGAGGGGAGTCCAGGGAAAGGGTGTAGAGAGCTCCTCCTGAAAACGGGGTGGAGATGGGAAATCTCGGGAAGAGGGAGGGGCCTTGGAGAGGAAGGGGTTGGTAGGGTGACAGAAAGGATTAGGGGAAGAAGAAGGAAGGGACAGCATGGAGGACAACCATGCCATGCGGTCTCCGCCATTTTCAGAACGAAGGCCGGAGGCCCCATTTTGTGGCAAGTCGCCCCCAGCCAAACTGAACCAAACCCAGGATTTGGAAACTGGGAAAGACTGGGGAAAGGAAAAGTCCCGAGCAGCCTGGCCAGGGCCACTGCAGGAATCCCAAGCAGTCCAGCCAAGACTACTCGGGTGGGGCGACTTCAGCATCCAAGGGGAGCCAGGGCTGGCGGGCAAGGGTTTTCCCGCTGCTCCCTTGAGGATGCCTGTCTTGGGACGAGGGGATCTGGGACTAGGGAAAAGGGAAATCAAACCAGAACCAGGAGAAGTACAATCCTGCCCTTTCTTCACTCCTCTTGCACTTAATAATGCAGAACGAATCTGGAATGGCCAAAATGTGAATTTTGCTGCTCGCATGTCCCCTGATCAGGCCAGATCAGTGAATTTATTACAGACAGCATCCCAAAAGAGGACACTGCTCACAAGATCAGAGGATGTTTGGGGGAAGTGAAGGAAGAGCAGTTTTACAAAACGTTTTAGCTGTCCTTTAGAAAACTTAACATTTCCAACTGTCAGGATTCCCACAACTTGGTAAAAAACCTTTTTGAGTGGTAGAGAGCTGTGCACCCATGCCTGGTTTGATGGAAATGCACTACCGCTACCGCAGCACAACCAAACAACTGAAAATGTAAACTGAACACAAATGCCCCAAAGCACACTTAAAACTGGAGGGGACAACTAAGAGCCCACACCCCCGGGGTGCTGCATACAAATGAAAAGGGAGGGCCCGCAGCAAAAGCCGAAACCCGACCACATGTCGAGGGGGCCACCAATCCGCAAAACTGAAAACGTTAAGAGGAACAGAATGAAATAAAAACTGCGACCGGAGACACCTTTCCGGAGAGGGCAAAAGGCACGCCCCCAGGCACTGCGCGGTCAACTGCAGACTCGTCAAGTGAGTCTGCCCCCAACTGAGACTTGCAGCCTCCAGGCTTGCTAAAAGCCTCCACCAAGTGCTTGCTCCAGGAGGAGCCACAAACACTCACCCAGCTCCGATGCGAGGTTAGGAAAAATTGGGTGTGCTAGGTTTTCCTGACTGAAGGAGACTCCTCCGGGTGCAGGAGAAGCTACCTTCCTTCCCCACTAGGAGTGTACCCTCAAGCCGAGGGCTGCTACAACAAGTGGGTGCGTGACGTCCCAGATGAATAAATCCAAACTGGTTCAGGGAACCACTTCGCGGGGTCTGGCGATCTTCTCAGGACAAACCATGTCTACCACCACGCTGTCCACCCGCTTCCTGGCCGCCCCATATTTGGCCCCAATCTGTCGTGGTGTCAGTCTCAGCTTACCCCCGGCCAACCCTGGCAACATGGCAAGCTAGGTATGATTCAGTGTCCTGAGATACCTGCACAATCCTGTGGGTCTTGGTTTGTCAGGAAGCAGAGAGAGACTATAGCAGGAAAATAAAGAGGGGACTCTGAAGAGGGTACAGCCAAACTGAGTTTATTGGCACTCCCGACTGGGGAGACCTCACCTCAGGGTGCCCACCTCAACAGAGACCAGGACCACCTGAGAACATCAACTTTTATGTGGGGGTGGAACAGGGGGATGAGTTCCATTAAGGACAAATAGGGAACAACGTGGGAGCGGCCCTGAACATAATAGACATATACATTAATGAACCACAGGAAGATAAGAGGGGGGTACCAGGATCCTGCCCAATCACTTGAAGCTCTCCCTGGAACCTTCCAGAAGCCAGGGAGGGGCCCTAAAGTGACAGACAGGACCCGGGGGTTACATAACATAAGATTGACAGACAACTGTAACAGGAGCAAACCAAAGAGAAACTAATCAAAGGGGTACATGGAACAAACCATTATACAAACAATAGAAGAACAATCTCAAAACTGCATAAGTAACACAGACAACCAAGAAGCACACCACCACACACTCTTCACCATCTCTGTTTTAAATAACAGACTGTATTTTGTTTCAGGATTGATGAAATAAATATTCTTTGCAAAATTAGTAATTTGCATATCCTCAAAGCTATAGAACATCCAGAGTTGGAAGGGACCCACAAGAATCAATGATGTTCAACTACTGGCCCTGCACAGGACAGCCCAAGAATCCCACCATGTGCCTGTGAATGTTGTCCAAAAACTTCTTGAACTCAGACAAACTTGGTGCCAACTATGCTTGTTATAAATTCAGCTGTTATTATATTAAATATAACACTCCGGTTTTCCTAATGTTGTTTCAAATATAATCACTTTTACATATACAAAATCATTAATACAATGAGTAAAAACATAGCTTTCTTTTTCAGATTTGCTTCCTTTTCTTTTAAAGGTTGTCAGGACAGCAAGAATCTGATGGTGTGAACACCTGTAATATGCTGACAATCTAATAAATGAAAGTGATATGTAAGAAATAACACAATGAAAATATTTAGGGCTTTGTATGTTTTGAAGACTTCATATCTTGCCTGTGTAGAACCCAGCTCTAAGAAGCAAATCAAGGGCAATTTCAAAGAGACTTGGTTGCATGAACAGGACAGGTGTATGTGTTGAAAGTATTGAAAAGACAATGCTTTTCCATGTCATTTTGTAAGAATTGTATATACCTGTATTTTCCTTCATACTTCATTATTCATCTCTGCGTTTTGCATGAGGCAAGTCTTCCTGTTTGTTTACACTGCATTTGTTGATAGTTTGAATTACTACTGCATGTCTTTCGGAGGTCTCTTCTTCCCTATATATACATAGTTGGATTTTTAACAGCAGTAAGAATCAACTGAGTATAAATATCAATGTCAATTAAAGATTTATTTCATTCTGAAAAACATAGTTATTTGTGAACTGGGAAGCATTTTCTTATTAACTTTATGTAAACAACAGAAAATTAAGATGAGAGTTTTGTCCAGATTCTGGCTGAGTACATATTATTGACCTCTCACCAAAAGGATGTCAAAGGTAATTATTGTTTTAAATCATATTCAGACAATATTTTATGCCCTCAGTGTTATTCTTCTGAGTTGAAGTTTCATAACCCATTGCCCTTTTCAACATCTGGAGTATACAGTACAGATGTCCTGTGGCTATTTCTCAGTTTTTCTACACAGCTTAGATTCACTGTTACACATGAAGCTCTTCTTCTGTAATTCAGCTTTTCAAAATACTTCTATGACTGACATGACATGAGTAAACTCTCTTTGCAAAATATTTCTAAGTACAATAATACTTGACAAATAAAGCACAAAGTCAGCACTACTAAATGTAATGTCCGTTACTTTAAATTAGCTTTTCTTTAGAGTTCCCTAGAGATTCCACCCATGATCAGTCACAACATATATTTATTCTGTATGATTCTGCATGTAGACAGCCATCCTTCATTTTAAGCTATTATATTTCAGACCTTATTTTTTTTACAACTTTATCTTTTTATGTCAATCTTAACAAATGGATGCCAGACTACAACACTAAGGTAGTATCCTTTCTGCTATCCAATTCTTAAGGATCAGTTTGTGAGACTCAAATTCTCACAAGTAGTTTGGTCAATCAAACCCTCATGTGCAAAATTTTCCCCTGTATCTTTCATAAACACAGTTTTTAAAGAATGTTTGCTTTCACGGTGCTTTTAATTTCATTTTTATTTTTCTGTTGGACTGTTCACAAATTTTGCCCAGTCAGATCTATTTCAAAGTCTTCCTGTGAAGATCATCCTCTGAAACCATGTCTTTGATCATAATCATCTCATTTAATACCCTTCTATTGCCCTTAATATCAACCATAAGCAGTTTCATTTTAGGATATTTCCATTACTCCCAACCCATTCCTTTCCTGTCATCTCAATATGGACATGTCCAGTCCAACCTGTACAAACCCACTTGCTTTTAATGAACAATAACAAATCACTAAGACCAGATGGTGTTCACCCAAGATCTTTAAAGGAATTCAAGGATGAAATAGACAACCTATCAACTGCAACATGCAATCAATCATTTAAAGCTCTGCCAGTGTCATTAACATGGTGGCCAGCATGATAAGAAACATTTAGAGAAGCCATAAGCAAGATTTCAGGAGTTACACACCAGAAAGTCTAAAGTCTGATATGCATACCAGAGAGATCAACAGCAATAAGTCCAAAGAATAATTATAAGCTACTTGACAAAAATATGATGTATAGAAGAATCAAGATAGCTTCTGTACAGGGAAATAATGTCTCAATCTATTACAATTTCTTAAAAGAGGCACCGAACACAAGGAAAAGATAGATCAATTGGTATTCAAAAGGCATTTTAAAAAATCCCTCAGAGATATCTGATAAAGAAACTAGGAGACTCTTGACATTAAAAAAAATATTTTCCCATAAATACATAACAAAATAAGAGATAGGAAAGAAAAAGTAGATAGTAGCTTACCAGTGGAATCCCACAGAAGTCTATATTGCTCAGCATATTTGCAAGGGATCTGGAAAAGACAGGAATTGTACTATGATTTCCAGGCTGGAAAGATAAAGACTACTTAAGAGCTGAATGAAAACCTGAGTAATGGGGTAAAATGGCAAATGAAGTTGAATGCACATAAATGTAAAGCAATGGTTAGATGAAAAAAAGGCTGAGTCTTGTGAAACAGGACAGGAATTAGAGTATTGTATTGCTGACAGCTAAAGCCTTTTATTTAGAAAATCAGCTTTTTTAAATGTTGATGCAGTTTTTAGTAGCCATTGAAAGGACATTATGAATGCTGAGTCAGTCATTACCAAAATACATGGAGAAAAAAGTGAAAACATCTTTATGCCCCTCTATAAATCTTTGTTGTACTAGTAATTGAGTGCTGTTCATAGTTTTAGTTTCCCCATGCTGAGGTAGAACTATAAAGTGGTACAGAAAAGCAACTAAGATAACCAAAGTTCACATAAATTGTTTTTGGTACAAGAACAATCAGCTGTGGAAGACAACAGCAAAATCTGGAAGGGCCTGACAGGGAATGTCTCCTCCAGTATCAGAATCAGGCACACTGATACCAGTATGTACAAATATAAACCAAGGAGGTATTTCATCCAGAAGCTAAGCTGTGAAAGAAGTGCAAGTGTTCAAATGTTGAACATGTTCAGACCGTAACTGAGCAAGTTCAAGGGGGAAAAAATTCTTTAAAGGCATACACAGATAGGGCCTCTCTTGGAAAATTCTTTCCCAGAATCTGTGAGAGTATTTGTAGGAAGATGATACTGGCATTTGGTCTGTACTTATAGTATCCTTTATTAACACCAAAGACAGGATAGTGGACTCAGTATGGTCATTCCTGCATTACTAAGTTTTCAGAAAAGTCCTTTTTCCATCATTGTATTCCTTGGTCTAGGGAAGACATGCCCATGAACATCGATAAGACTATTTCAGGATCTTTCTGTGAATACATGCTATTCCACAAGCCCTACAAAAGCATGAGACAGACAAGCAGACAGCTTATGTGTTGACCTCTGCCGATTAAGATGACCTGCTTCTTCTCTAGTCTTATGCTTAGATTGTTAGCCCTTTTAAGTAGCAACATTTTTTTGATCTGTGCTTGGGCAGCATCAAGCCACAAGGGACTGGTTTCTGACTAGGCATTCTAAATGTACAAAAATTTTGGCAATTAATGTGGAGATATCAGAAATTATTATATATGTAAAACAGTTTTATTTGGTGCTTGCAGCTGTGTTACATTAGCAGTTTCAAAACATGTCAGATTCATTGAACTGAGAAAGACAAGAATCTGAGCAGCTTTCTTCATTAATAACATACATTAGCAGTTTCAAAACATGTAAGACTCATTGAACTGAGCAAGAGAAGAAATCTGAGCAGGTTTCTTCATGATAAACATGCATCAGCAAAACAGAACTTCCTTGAAGAAATTCTATTACAGAAAAGGCACTGAATCTTTCTTCAGTTGGAGAGTTTTTTGTATCTTAACTCTTTGACAGCTTTGGAAGCCCCAAGTAATACCAGGAAGAGACTTGAATACAAAGAACTAAAAATCAAATTTTCATTTACTGTTGTTCCTGAACCAAAGCTGCCATAGTTGTTTTTATTTTTCTTGCTCCATTATGTCCAAAATCATCCAAATAAAAGTTGAGAACCTAGCTTCAAGAAAACTCCAAGCCATTCACACAGACTTTCACTGAAAGAGAGACTGCTGTTATGTTTCACTACAAAGTTGTCATTGTGTACAATTCTGAGCTATCATGATTTGGATTCTGTTCATACCCGTATTTTGTTGTGTTTATGTGGCACCCTGAAGGGTACCTAATGGAATAAAATATGCCAAAATGCCTGGGTCACTTTCAATAAAAATTAGGTTATTAGGGTGAAAGATTGCTTTAACACCGACCAAACATTTATTCAGCTTCCAATTACTCATTTGAGAACTTTCTGTATGCAGAAGAATAGCAGGGAAAAATGCTGCTCTAGATGTTACTTCTTTCAGATTCTATTAAAACTGTAATAGCCTGCTTCCATTATACATTTTCCTGTATATTTCAATCAACATGTCACTTTAGCTGTTGCTCCTGAAGTGCACTTAATATTTTCATTAAAATCAATAAAGCTGGGAAATGACAAGGGTGCAGGTGGATGCGAGCAATTAAACTTCTTCTATATGTATTGTTAACTAACAGTCAGAGAAAGAAGCTTCATTCAACACCTGTCCCTTTCCTTTTAAATGACAGCTAACAGAAATCCACTTAGCCAGCTTTTGTCTGCTTATTTTGCTGACAGATGATGCGAAGAAGTAGGCAGTTATAGGGCCAGTAATTCAGAATTAATTTTCCCTTCAAAAGATGATGTGGACAACTGAGTGCAGTAATGGTACCTGCTCAGAACTCAGGGGGTAAACAAGATAATTTGAGATGATGGGACAGAAATAAAAGCTCTTTAAAGGTTTGCTTCTCGCATGGCTCTCAAAGGCACACTCACCAGCATTTTTATTTGCCTCAAATCAAAGTCAGAAGAGTTAATCGTTGAAGCATTAGCCTGATGTACTTTTGTGTGTGGTAGGATTGCAAAGGAAGCAAATAAAATGAGAGATGGAGGGTTGCAACCCAACCCAATATTAAAAATGAGTTATAGTTAAATATAGGGCCTAAGTCAGTCAACATTTTTTTATTAATTATATTTTCAGAACGTATTGCAAATTAAAGGAAGCTGCTGGCTGGACACAGGTGGCATATTTGCAGTAAAGGGAAGTAATCATATTTTTAATCATCCATCAACAAATATTTTTTTTATCCTGTCACCTCTGTGGCACTAACCATAGTGGGCCTCACTGCTAGACAAAGAGGCAATGTGAAGACCACCACTGCCTACAGAGGAACAACAGGCACAGATTCATTCTCCAAGTGTGCACGGTTTTATGTAGAAATGGGAAGCTGCAGTTCTACATCCACTATGCCAGATCTGCTGCTAAGGTTACACACATGTACGCACAAAGAACCACAGCAGGATCTAAAAATGTTTCCAGAAAATTGAAAGTAAGGATAGGTTTGCCTGGATACTTTCTCTCTTTTTTTAAAAGTACGTATGCAGCATGAACTTTTTGAGACAACTGTCAAAAAAACGTAAAGGAACCGTCTCAGCAATTTTAGTTATTACAAGAGAGCTACATTTGAGGTAGTTCTTTTCAAAGACCTTCAAAGTAGAATAGACACTTCTGTATTCCTACAGCCATTCAAACTTGGAACTGAATATATATATAATGATCTCTGACTCTGGCTCTCTAACACCTGGATGAAGTTCTAGAAGGAACTAATGGGATGATGGATGGGAGAGATGGCAGACCTGGCTGTATTTGGAGTCTGACATCTTGTAAGCTTTCTTGCATTTCTCTCTGACTACTTGCTACTGTGTAACCTAATTTCATTATTATTAGGTGATTGTTTCTGTCCTCTCGCATTTTACTCTGCACTCTAAAAGCTGCAGCCTACAAATATACAGAGGTATTTCAGACCTACATTGTATTTGCTGTAACTGCACTCTGTAAGAGCCCAAGAGAGGGAATGGACTGATCTCAAATATACTCCTCCTTCAGTCATGTTCATCTTATACATAAGGGATTTCTGGGATTCACATTCTTGTACCAAAATATTAAAGAGCAGCCCAGGCTCAAGCTCCTCACAAAGCACAACTGCTTTTTCAGGGAAAACTATCTACTCTTCAGGTTTTCAGCGAAGTGTAGTGTTAGCGAATCACCAGAGCTGGAAAGTTTGCAGATGTGGAGACTGGGTGAAGCTCATGCCCATGTTTCTGTCTCTCATGTGTCTCTTCCTATGCCGTCTGAAACTTGAGTGTGCCTAGATGGGCAGTCAACATTGGATCCCTGGAATTGCAGAAGGGCTGAACCTCATAAGCCAAGATGAGCAGTGGCTTTTCGCAGTTGCTGTGGTAAATCCACACACACATTCCTCTTGTGTGTTGGGCACCATCTCATGCACTTTGCTTTGTGACAACATAGCACTCAGGAAGGTGTCATTCACCCAACTCTATTACCACCACAACTTACAGCAGAGGCTGTACAAACTGCTGCCTCTCATCCTGTGGATCAGATCACATCAGACATGAAATGTATGCTGAAGTGTTTCTCTCTTCTTTTTCCAGTCATGGTACTCTCTCTGGTTATGTCAGGTTTTGAATCAGGACCCAGTCCTCCAAAGATTGGAAGACTGTCTGCTGTAGAACTTTGAAGAGACTATCCAGAGAGCTGTACAAGCACATAATTTTAAATATGTACATATATATGTGCAGGATCAAACCTTAATTTCCAAATTCCTTTTTGTACAACTAATGTTTTATTTGAGGAAAACTTCAGTACATTTCTGAGATTCATTAAAATAATAATGTTCTTATAACCAAATTTATCAGAATAACTACTACTCATTTTCATGTTTTCTCCAAGAAAAATAGGGTTTACACACTAGTTACTTGAAATATATCCTGTGAATTAGTTCCAGAGGGTAGAACACTTACTGTATGTGATGGCCTATGTGGTCTCCAACTACAGTCATCCATATAATACACAAACATTCATCATTCATATGAGGTTTATTTCAGATTTACTTTGACAAGACTTAGATCTGAATCTGGCACAGGGGTGTGTATGAGGGTCAGGTGATAAAGCATTGCTATAGTAATGACCTAGTCTTTTCAAATAGCAGGGTAACTACTTCAGAAAAAATCTGTACCTCCTCACAACAAATTAAATTTGTTCCTGTCATATTCATCCCTGATACTCTGATCTTAAAAGCAGTCAAGCTTATTCTGCAAAATTAATCTGCACATTAAATCTCATCTTCATAGTGTCACAGAATGGGCTGGGTTGGAAAGGACCCTAAAAGACATGGAGTTCCAAACCCCTTTGCCTCTGACAGGGCATCCACAGCTTCTCTGGGCAACCTGTTTCTGTGCCTCACAACCCTCACAGCAAAGAATTTCTTCCTAATATGTAATCTAAACCTGCTCTTTTTCAGCATGAAGCCATTGCACCTTATCCTGTCACTACATGCTCTTGTAAAGAGTCTTCCTCCTTTTGTCCTGTAGGCTTTCCTTCAGGCACTGGAGGGCCAGAGTTAGGTCACCCCAAAGCCTTCTCTTGTCTGGACTGAATAATCCAAATTCTCTCAGCCTTTCCTCATAGGAGAGTTGTTCCATCCTTCTGATCATCTTCATGGCCTCCTTTGGACTCACTCCAACAGGTCCAGGTCCTTCCTGTGCTGGGACCCCAGAGCTGGATGCAGCACTGCAGGTGGGGTCTCAGCAGTGCAGAGCAGAGGGGCAGAATGCCCTTCTTTGCCCTGCAGCCCACAGTGCTTCGTATGCAGCCAGATCCAAATCTGGATGCAGTCAGGACACATTTGGCTTTCTGGGTTGTGAGTGCCCATGGCTGCGTCATGTCCAGCCTCTCAACCACCAGCACCCCTAAGTCCTTCTCCTCAGGGCTGCTCTCCATCTGTTCATCCCCCAGCCTGTGTTGATACCAGAACTTACCCTGATCCATGTGCAGCACCTTGTACTTGGCCCTCTTAAATCTTATGAGATTCCCATAGATCCACTTCTTGAGCTTGTCCAAGCCCCTCTGGATGGCATCCTATCCTTCAGGTGTGGCAACCGCACTAGTTGGTGTCACCAGCAAATTTTCTGAGGGTGCACTTATCTCTTTGTCTGTGTCATTAATGAAGATATTAAGTAGCAATGCTCCCAGTATGAACCCCTATGCACACCACTTGTCACTGATATCCATCCGTTGACCACTATGCTCTAGATGCAACCATCCAGCCATTTTCTTATTCCCCTAACAGTCCACCCATTAAGTGCATCTCTTTCCAATTCAGAAAGAAGGATGTTTTGGAGGACTGTGTCAAAAGCTTTACAGAAGTCCACATAAATGACATATGCAGCTCTTTCCTTGTCCAATGAGGTAGTCATCTCAGCATATAAAGCCAAGGGGTCGGTGAGCCAGAATTTGACAAGATTGGTGAAGTTGTGATGGCTGTTTCAATCAACTTTCTGTCCTCCCTGTGCCTTAGCACAGCTTCTAGGAGGACCTCTTCCATGATCTCCTCAGGCACAGAGGGGTGTCTGACAGCTCAGTAGTACCCAGGGTCCTCATTTCTGCCATATATAAAGATGGGTACAAGTTCCGCCTTTTCCAGTTGCCCAGGACCTCACATGTCTACCATGACTTCTCAAATATCATGGAGGTTGGCTTGACAACTACATCAGCAAAATTTCTCAGGACTCTGGGATGTATTTCATGAGGTTCCACAGACTTATATATGTTCAGGTTCCTCAGATGATCATTAACCTGATATTTACTTACAGTGCAAAGCATTTTCCCCACCAGTTCCTATGCTCCTGCTCATCCATTCAAGAGCTGGAGGAAGAGAACTTGCCATTGAGGACTGAGGCAACAAGGGTGTTGGGTACCTCAGCCTTTTCCTCATCCATAGTTACTCATTCTTCAGCGCTGTATGCTGAAGTGGGGATGAGGAAGGGTGCAGCTTCTTTCACATTTTTTTCTAGTAAATATATCTGTAGAAACCCTCTTCGTGGATGCAAACTCTCCAGCTTTGCTTTGGCCTTCCTATACAACTGAACTTCAACTGTTTGCCCTTCCCAGGTTATCTATTCTCATTTCCATGGTCTGTGCATTTGCTTCTTTGTGTTTGGTTTGATTGGCCATGCCAATCTCCTGCCTTCCTTTTATGATGTATTCCTTCTGATTGCTAGCTCTCACATTCTACAGAAGATTTCCTTAAAGATATGCCAGTTCTGTTCCACACCCTTTTCCCCGAGGGCAGGGACCCAGGGAATCCTGTTGATTGTGTCCCTGAAGAGCTGGAATTTTGTTTTCATAAAGTAAAACTTCATAATTCTCTCGGCCTGTCTCCCTCAGGACTGTGAAGTCCCCCAAAGTAGGATCACTGCAGCCTGGGCTCCCTCCAAACCTAATTGTCCTCATTATGTCTGTTTATGTTGGCAAGCAGGTCAGTATCACATCTCGTCTGGTATGGCTGTCTATTACCTGGGTGGGGAAGTTATCCTCCATGCATTCCAACAGTCTCCTGGATCTCCTATAACTGTCTGTGCTATTTTCCCAGCAGAGGTCAGGGTGATCAAAGTTCCCCAGCAGGCCAAGAGGCAGTGAGAGCAGTGCCTCCTGCAGCTGGAGCCAGCAGACTTCGCCAACAGGCCTGCTTGATCAGGGGGCTGTGGTGGACACCGCCCACAAGGTTCCCTTTGTTGCCTCAGTCTCTGATTCTTGCCCACAGGGCTTTCACCTGCCCATGGCTCTTCTTCAAAGGCAAGTCTTCACACTTGATCCACCTACTGATGTAGGGAGAAAACCCTCCACTCTTGCTTCTGCCTTGTAACCATCAATAGTCACATTCGAATCACAGGACTCACTCACCAAGTTTCAGCCATGGCTACAAGGTTTTAACTTTCTTTCTAGCTGGGCAGCAGCTTCTAGCTCTTGCCTATTGCCCATGCTGTGAGGGCACCCCAGACAGAACAGTCTGCTGGCTGTGTTGTCTTCCTGGAAGCACACCCCTTAACTTCTTTAAGATATTTCCTTGGTGTTTTCCTGTTGAGTTGTGTCACCTCATGAGCTCCTGGGTCATCTGTGTGCTCCAATGTGGCCAGTACAGTTCAGTCAGCAGCTGAGGGCCCCGGCAGCAGCACCCCGCTCCTGTAAGCTTCGCCTGGGACAAGCCTGATATTGTCCCCTCCCCCATCACATCTAGTTTAAGGCTCTTACTCTTTAGAAATATTTGTCTTGTGGCAATGTACAGTTCTGCTGTTCTCTGTTTCTGAAGAGAAGTCTATGTGTATAGACTGTTAACATGACCCAAAAGTAAAGTTGGACCTCCACAGTATCAGAACTGAGTTTTTAAAGTACTGCTAACATGTAAGTCCATGAATTGTTTGTTTAGCATCATAGCCATAAGGCTGTCTTCCTAAAAGTGGTTAAATTGAGAGAATTGTTGAGCACAGAGCTGGAGTCTGAGACTGGACCTTAATTATACCTTTAGAGACAGAAAGACTCAAATGTAAAAAGTAATAGAATTTAACAACTGATCCAGTGATAATCAAAACAAGAAAGTATTTTTTCACTTGTGTATGACTAAGTAAGAGACTGGTTGGTAGAAGAGAGTGGGCAATAAAAATCCTTAAAAACCTGTTACCATGCCCGTTTTTCAAGTTGGCTAGCTTGGCACAGGTAACACTCCAGTGGGATCTTTTCCGCTCAGCTGCGCCCGCGTGGCGATGGCTGGAGGATGAAAAGGGGGCACTCCGGAGACGCTGGGTCACACGAGTTTATTGGAACCCCGGCGTGGGGTCCTCACCTCGGGTGTCAGTGTGCCTGAAGACCTCAACTGACTCTCGAGTGAGACCTTATAACTGGGGGTGTAACACAGAGGGGGGACCAATAAGGTTTAACAGGGAGGTGGCTCATACCATAAACAAACATATAAAACAACCATACAGTGAACATTAGAAGGTGACAATCAGGATTCTGTCCAATCACTCAATGCCTCTCTCAGAATCTTCCAGAAGTGGGGAGCGACCCCAAAAATGATAGACAGCAACAGGTGGCTATCTATGAAGTGATGGACAGATAACTGTCTCTGTGGGGGAAAACTTAGGGAGAATACAGAACCAATCCCAGAACTGTCACTGGGGAAAAAACAGGGATAAACCAAAAGTGGGCAGCAAAGGGGTACAGGGAACAAACCATTTTACAAAAGAACATTAACTTATGAATTAAACTTAAAAAAAATAACTAAGTAAGAAGTTCTTTTTAGACATGCAAGACATTTTCTCATAATTCATCTCTCATGGCTTCTAGACAAATCTGCTGGTTTCAAGGACTTGAGGTTTTCCAGTTTGAGTTCAGGGCTAGCTTCTCCACAAAAGTGTTCTTGTAACAAAATCTAGTACATGGCTTAAAACGAAACAACAGCATACTGCCTCCATTTTCTTGTTGTTAGTGACCAGCAAATCTATTCATTTCATATATGTACCCTGCAACATCTTCAATAAATTTGCCCCAGTCCATATTTACCCTGGCTCTGTAGCACTGAGTTCCCAACACAGAAGCATCCATCTGTTCTGAATGTACTCTGTGAATGGACACAGAATTGCATTCAGTTTCAGATGACAAAATATGAGCCATGACATATAGCAGACATTTGGTTCATGTTCTTCTGAAGCTTATTACAAAAATAAATTTTTAATATATTTTTTCCACTCCTTTGTTATTTTTAATTGTGGCTGTAGGTTAAGTCACAAAATTTATTCAATTTTAATTTTAATTCTTGTTTTAATTGTTCCCTGTTCAAGATTCAGGGGACTGTTATTATTTGTCTCTATAAAGATTTCTGCTAATGAAAGGTAGTCAAAAAGTGAGGGGCTTTTTGTACTGAAATGTTTGTTCTATATTTTAGTTCTTTAAATTCAATGGTAAAAAATAATCTTTCTTCTAGTCTGAATGATGAAATGTTCTGTTCTGAATAAGACACTATCTAATGTGGTTAATGAATATGATTAGAGCTAATTCTCAGGAGTCTGACAAATCATATTAAGCAAAATTAACTTTATGACTTGCTACTGACTCTGGTTGCTAAATATAACTGTGGAAATCAAATAGCTATTTTATTTCAAAGTGATATTATTATATACATATCTATATATATGGATGTTTTTGCTAGATGCTCTTCTACATAGGTTCTGGTTTACTCATACAATATTTACTTTTTGTGCAGAAAATGGTACCTGAGAAAGGGAAATTACCGCAGATAGTGACTTGGGAGGTTCAAGCTGGGAGTCAGAAAAAAGCATTGCTCTTACAGGGTAGCAGAGCACCACTAAGAGGTTAGGGAATCTCAGAGGCTCTTCACATTCAGCTAGACAACACCATGACTGCCCAGGTTTAGTGCTGGGGAGAATTTGACAGGATATTTGGGGCTGAAGACCCTGTAGATATTTTATAACCAGCATTTCTGTAATTCTGTGTTATAATGAGGAAAAGAAGACAATTATTTTAACATTACATTTTACTGATATTTTTCTCTTCATCTTTGAAATACTAATTGGAATGAACTACAATTGGAATTGAAAATAAATATTTTTAAAAATGGATAAGAGGAATTGCTACAATTACCTATAATACCCATTAATGTGTAAGGGATTAAAAACATTTGCCAGCCTGTAGGACTGAGGGCTGTGAGCAAGATAAAAAAAGAAGAGTTGGTAGAGATTACCTGAAGGTACAAGAAAATACATTTTTCAAGGTATAATAAAACCTATATAGACTAGAGTTTCAGGCTTGTAGGTAAAACCATTGCTGTTTTTTGTTAAAATAGTGATCTCCAGTGAGTAATATTATACTTAATGGTCCTTTCTCAACCTAGAAGGCAATTACTTCTTTCTCACAGTAATCCTCAACAAGAACAATATGTGCTTATATATTCCGATTTATAGATCAGAATTAATTGGAAATAGTACAATTAATCATACAGTTATGGAAAATGTAGATATAAGCAAATGATGGACATCAGGAGCAAGAATGTATAATACTACCAGTGATAGCTTTCCTGAAAGAATAAAATCCCACTATAACTGTTCTTCTCTTCATGCTTAAAAGACAAGGAAAATGCAAAAAAACCCCTCACTTGTCTGTCCAGATGCCCTTTCCCTTCCCCTTGTAAAAAACTGCCATATAGTAGCAGTATTGCAAAATTACTTCATCATCCATAACATCTTGAAAAGTTGACAGGAGGTCTTTTTGAAAGTCTCCTCTAATGTTTTAAAGTGCTTTAGCAGCTCTGTTCTCCATCTTTATTTTAAAGCACTCACATTCCTTCTCATCAGTCTGTGTTCTCATTTACGGAACAAAGCTGGATTGATCCTACGGGTGCCATTTCAGACATGAAAATCTGATGCGTCTAGCTCTATAAGCTCAGGCCATTGGTCTGTTTTCCTCATCAGGATCAAAGTTTCCCTCTTCTCTAAGCTCTGAGGAGTTTTAGTATGTCACATGGGTAAGATGAAGATTTTTTTTCCTTTCTCTGGAAATCTCACAGTAGGAGAGATCACACATTCATGTTTGGGGTTGAGAGAGAGATGCTCAGCAAAAGTGAGATTCATTATCAGTTTGTCAACCAAACTGAATGCATCAAGAAGAGATGGGCAAAAAAGCAAAAACCACACAATAGATACACAATAGATAATTTTTCTTCTAAGTGAAATGACATTCTGTTCATAACCAAAAAAATCAAGGCAGTACTGAACATTCATCAGAACACCTTATGAATAACCAGGCTGCCCAAGTGGGTGTGGAGGAAGCTAGGCCTCCAAAACAGCCCACTCACTACCATAAAGATCTGGCAGAGTAGCAGAGATAATAGCTGTTCCAATCAAATCCCACTTGCACTTCAGCCACGACACAACTGTATTCATTGGAGATGGATCTTTTTAAACCTGTCCAAGGACATCAAAGTCAATGAGAAAAGTTCCTGTAGGTACCCCAGTGATAAAATAAAGACCAGGGAAAATGTCAACTCTCTCCAAAAGGAAACAGGAAATCTGATAACCTGGGATTTGGGGAAAGTTGAGATACCCACAAGTGTTATGCCTTGGTCTTCACTGACAAGTTCAAGTTCTTCACTGTTCAAGTTTCAGAAGGCTAAGGCATGAAGGTCATGCTTGAGACCATTGCAAACCTTAACATGCACAAGTTCAGAGTGACATGTTTTACCTGGACCTGTGCAGAGCATTTGACACCCTCCTGTACAAGATACTTGTTGCTAGGCTGGAAAGAAACAATTTGACGGGTGGACTCAGTGGGTAAAGAGCTGGCTGTGTGGTTGCACTCAAGCAGTTGCAGTCAATGGTTCAGTGTCCAAGTGGAGAGCAGTGGTGAGTGGTGCCCTCAGGGGCTGGTATTGGGACCAGAACTATTTAACAGCTTTGTTGGTAACAGGGACAGTGGGATGGAGTGCACCTCAGTGAGCATGCTGACAACACCAAGCTGTGTGCTGTAGTCAAAATGGTGGAGGGAATGGAAGCCATCAAGAGGGACCATGTTAGGCCTGAGAAGTGGCATGGTATGAACCTCATGAAGTTCAACAACACCAAAGTGCAAGGTCCTGCACCTGGATTGAGCAATTATAAGAAAATTTCAGACTGTCAGAACAGATTAAGAACAGACAGAGATGGACTTGGGGATGCTAGTAGATAAGAAGCTTGACATGACCCATTATTGTGTGCTCACTGCCCAGAAAGCTAGTTGTATTCAGGGTTGCTTCCAAAGCCATGAGGCCAGCAGGTCAATGGAGGTTGTTGTCCCACTCTACCGTGCTCTGGTGAGACCCCATTCAGAATACTGCTCAGTTCTGAGGCCCTCAATATAAGAAAGACATGGATCTGGAGGAATGAGTCCAGAGTACAGCCAGGAAGATGATCAGAGGGCTGGAGCATCTCTGCCATGATGACAAAATGGGACATTGGGGTTGATTAGCCTGGAGAAGAGAAGGCCCCAGGGAGACCTTATTGCAGCCTTCCAGTACCTAAGGGGCGCCTACAAGAAAGCTGGACAATGTAAAGACAGGACAAGAGGAAATGGCCTTAATTGAAAGAGGACAGATTTAGACTGGATGGTAGGAAGAAATTCTTTACACATAGTGTTGTAAAGCATTAAAACGTGGTGCCCCATCCCTGGGATTGTTCAAGGCCAGACTGGAAGGGTCTCTGAGCAAACTGGTGTCCTGTCCATGGCAGAGGGCTTTGAAGTAGATGATCTATAAGACCCCATCCAAATGAAACCATTCTATGATTCCATGTCACTATGATTCCTTGAATTTGCTCACACTCTACATTCATCCATTTATAATTCCAGTATTTCAGAGTAACAGGCAAGCCATCAAAAGTCACTGGTAAAACTTTCTTTATATCCATGTAATTTCTAGATTGAACATTTCTGAATGTGCTCAAGTGATTTGAGAGATGTTTCTCTCCCACAGCAGAACTCACACTTCCTGCGGAATTTCTCAATTTTCCCAGCACAATTCCTTCCTTATCTATACGAATTTAAAGTGTCAAGTAGGACACTCGTTCTGCACTACCTCTTTTTAGATCCAATCACACTCTGACCTGCCAAGGCTCGCCACTGACCCTGACTGCTCATGACAAAGAGAGGATGATCTCACCAATTTTAATACTTTGATTTTCACTCAGGATATGGTCCTTCCTTGCTAACAGCAATGCCTCTATCCAAGTCTCAGTTCAGAGACAAGTTTAGGAGAAAAAGCTCTGGAATGTCTGTTTCCTCTAGAAAAAAAAAGGGCTTCAGCAATCATTTTTCTGCCAATAAGAAAATGAATACCAGTGGATGAAAGTGAAGAAAACCAACTGTTTATTGATAAACAAAGTGCCCACACAGCACAGGAAAAAAATTAGTAAATGTTAGATATTGAACCATCAGATTCTTACCCCAGGCACACACACCCCCACCCACATCAGAACAAAACCCCCCAAAATGTCAGGGAAAGAAAGAAAGAAACTGGCTGGTCACGTGAAAAGGGGGAACAAAATGGCACCTGCCTTTTGTCTCAGGGAAGGAAAAGAAAGTTCACATTGCAGATCAGGCAAAACAGATGGAAACCTGTTGAATCTCTGGTGTGGATCTCCTTCTCACAGCAGATAAAGCTGGTGGATTGTGGTGTCTTTTCTCACACTGGTTCAGGTTTCCCCGAGGTCTGGGGCCAGGCAGAGTAGTTCCCACATCTCCCCACAGGTCTTGGCTGTCTCCCAGCAATGGTCTGATCTCAGACCAAAACCAGGATGAATGAAACAAATTAAAGAAAATAACAAAAGTCAACAAAGGTTTGCTGCTATAGTCTCTCCAGGCCAGGGAAAGGGGAAAAAAGAAGCTTCTTGCATAAGCTAACAAAAACCAACATAGATAAGCAAGAAAGTAACATCCAGTTCTCCCCGCACCCAAGCACACCCAGGAGTGAGTCTTTGAATAAGGCCCAGGCAAGAGCTCCTAGGCTCCCACCCCTTCCTCAGATGCACTTTGAAGATACAGCAGACCTTTCTGGGCATAAAGCAGATGATAAGAGAATAGAGTATCATCATAAAATCACCTGGAGACACCAAACAAAACAGAAAGTTACCAAAATAACAACTTTTGGGTTTGGTACTAAACTAGCCAGGTTCTTCTCCCCACTATGCTGAGATACAAATAAATATAGCAGGTTTTCCAGCAAAATGACAAGGTTTTCTTAATTCCATTAGACAATGTGAAATGATGCATTTTAGCCATACAGAATGGTAAACAGAATGGAAAGTGATTTGGAGCATGCTGTGGCTGGGGTAAATAAATCAATAGTTCATGGGAGAAAGCTTCCAGCAGTACAGATTGTTTGAACTACTTACCATTATGTCAAATTCACTTTAGCATGAGCAAACAGACACACGATATGATGAATATTGAGAGAACTATTTCTACTGTTTGCATTTAAAGGCTAAAGTCATATAGATTTTTACAATCAACTAAGTCTTTATAACCATAAAAATACTTTTATTTAACCCTTAAAGAGTTGATGGACCAAGTATTCTTTTTGTCTGTTTGGACCAGTAAGAAGTCCATTAAATATTATAGACATATTTTTTTCTTTTCTTTATTAATACCCATGTGCATTATTTATAATTTTAACACCTCCTCTCTGAGAATCATTTCTTTCAAGAGAACTGAAGGAATGTGAAAGGACAGTGTAATTGGAAACCAAATAAACATTTCCCACATTGGGAAAAACAAAATCCCATCAAACATCATATCTGGTTGACAGCTTCCTTGACAAAAAACATAATTTCCTCTTAAAAATTATATTATTCATGTCCTTAAATATGTGCATAGGGTTGAACAGAGATGGAAATAAGCAGCACCTTCAAGAACTCTATTGCAAGTAAGTCTTGAAATAAGCATGTAATTGATTCTACTTTTTAAAGGCACCTATCATGTTTTCTAATCAACTGTTTTACCAAAACTAAGACCATATTCTTCACATAAGGTTCACAACTGGCCTGCATTTGCTCAAAACTGAGAGTACATTGAATAGTATGACTCATATAGGCTTGCATTTAAAAAGTGGTTATTATGGTTACTCAGATCTGGTTCACTTTACTGTAGTCGTCCAGTACATTGTTTATTACCTAAATTGGGTAGGAAGACAGAAAATATGAGACAGAAAAGCATAAGAAAAAAGATGGGGTTATTGAAACTTATTTGAAAAAGAGACAGAACTACATTTAAAATTATAGGTTTACATAGTAGGATTTCTTCAAACTTTCCTTAGCCTTTTTTTCTAAGTTTTGTAGCAAGAGTCCCAAATTTGTCCATACCCTTAAAGAAGGGAAGCCCCTTAATGCCTTGAGGTGTCTTGGTTCTGTCCTGTTAATAATTCAGCCAAAACATCACAACTGTCTGACAAGCAGAAAGATCACTTTCACCAGGTACTTAGGATTTTATACAGCTAAAGTAGTGCCTCTTCCACTCCTCCACTCTTGATAATATAACTATTTATTCAAGCAGGATTAATATCATTTTTGTTGAACTTTTCTTAAAATCTTAAAATCTGGAGCAGTGCCAGATGCAAAGTTTACCTTACTGGCCTTCTGTTTATAGTGTTCAAAGTTTCATCAAGGGAGTTGTCTTCTGCATAATATTTTATGTGGTGATATGTATTTTCATTAAGTCTTATTATTAGATAGTTACTGAATGCATTAGTGTGGAAGTCAAGGTTGTCACAGAGCCAGCTTCAATAAATGGGGGAAGGAAGAAAGAAATTTTATATTAAGCCAAGGGGTTTGGAGGTGAAGATGTAAAGTGTAAAGAATGTGCATTGCTTCTCAAAGTTCTGTCAGAGGTTGTTCATGGGACAGAGCTGAGGACATGAACGCAAACCACAAAATCAGAAGAGTATCATGCCTAGCAAATTATAAACACACTTCAGTGACTGAAATGTGGACATGAGCAATATCTTAGCAAAATAGCTAAGAAACACTAATTCAGATGGTAATACATTCATTTACACTTTCTTTTATTATGAAGCAGGTGTCTAGTGCACTCACACAGACAAGCACAACATATCTTCATGATTGGTATCTTCAAGCCACCTTCAAAATCAGAATGGGGTTGCCAGTGAATGCTTTTGAACAGCCTTTGCTAGAATTCTTAAAACCTATTTCAGCACTTTTTAAAGACACCCTTTGAGTACTTTTTAAAACCTTATTTTTATGAAAGGCAAGTTTCAAATGCTCAAGGATTACAACAGAACAGGTTTCTGAAGATTCTGGATTTATATTTTTTTTCAACTGAGCATGTGACTCCTGAGAAATTTCCCAATTTCAGGGAGCTAATATGCAGATGTTGAACAGAACTGGAAAAAAGAATTTGTGTTTTTATACTCCTGAAGATAATAGTATGAAAGCTTCCCTTGCTGTGTAACATCACTGTCAGGACACTACATAATGAAATTCTGGGCTGTTCAGAGATGTGTTAATAGTTGAGCTGAAGAAGCATGGAGGACACAACACTATCATCATTAGACAGCCTAGTATAGATTTTTTGCATCAATATTGATATTTATTTCAGACCAATCTCCATATCCCTGTCATTCCTTCTATTAATAGTTAATGTGCTACATCTCACTCCTTGCCCCTGCCTACCACTCAGCCTCATCCATAAGTGTCCTGGAAGTCTTATATCAGAGTATGTTCTTCTTCCCAGCAATGTTGGTTTTCTTCTTTCCAGGGATAAAAGCTGCTTCCTCAGCTAGGAACTCAGATAAATGTCACTCCTTGCAATAGCAGAAGTGAGATTTCTGAAATTACTATGACACACCCTGTAAGAGGTATTTTAGTTTCATTCCACATAACTGAAAGAAACAATTTTTGCCAATAGTATTACCACATATTTTAAAATTAATTCCTTTACATTAAATGCAGCAAGATATATTAAGAAAATTTAGCAGTGTTGCTGTATGCTGTATGTTTTCCTTCCCAGTGTTATATACAAAATTTTATCCTGTCTGCTTGGTGTGAATCTGTCCAGGTGCAAAGCCCAGAGCCTCACTGGAAAAGCCTAGACAAGTGATGACATGCCAGTAAAAGGAGGAGAACTGGTGCTTGCAAACTCAGTGCAAGTAGTAGGACTTCAAAGTGTGTGTGTGTGTGTTCAAAAATTCTTTGGATACCCAAGCAGCACCAAAATTCATTAAAATTCACATCATTCCCAGCTTCATTATCTCACCCAGATGTTTTCATGACTGCCCCTTTAAAGAATTCCTGTCTAAATTTTATTTACATTTGTTCAACAATATTGATGCTTAATGAATAAATGCAGTATGCTGTCAGTACTGAAGACTAATTACATCTATGTATGAGCCTGAGAACCTGATTGAAAAATCTGCCGTAGCTAGACTGGGTTTAAATAAACACTTTAGTGTAGTGCTTTAATTGCACTTTAGTTTGTAATGTAATTTTTGGCTGTTTAAACTATGATTTAGTCTGAGCTAATTACAAATGATTTTCTACTCAGTAATTAATAATAAAAAAATTGTAATTAGACAGCTGCTCTGGATCAGGGTGGCAGTTTGTGTTAGTTGACTCACGATAGACTGACAGATAAACAAGAGCTACATTTGGGGACTGCAACTTACTGCACCTTTCTGTGTTTTGTTTTCAGTCAGAAGAGTTATTATGGTTGGGAGTACTTCAAAATACTCCTTGGTTTTGAGGACTGAAGCTTGATATTTGCAGTGGGAACTTCCTGTGTTTCTGCCACTTGTGAAGGCAAGTCATTCTGCTTGTGGCTGATAAAGATGTCTTAGGTTCCTTTTTCTTGCTCAACAGAAAATAAAACAAACTTCAGTTTTTCCTGCAAGCCACATGATTGCATCTCAGCAAAGGACCCCAACTCACAATAAGAAAACCACCAATATCAGAAGCTTTTGATCCACCGCTCACCTCAAATTTACATACTCTACAACGAAGCAAATATAAGTCAGGGATGATGCTTCCATATTTCAGCAACTCCATGATAAATATGTTTCATGCTCCAGAGGCATTAGGTGGCAAAACACCCTCTTTGATACCAGCATTACTTCAGAACTGCAGACCCAGAGAATAGCTTATGTCATGAACCACTCAAAACAGCCCTGCTCTACTTCTGCTGATTTGTAAACTTCCTCATCTTTATCTATATTCAGCAGGCCATATAGGATAAACAGTGAATCTTCTTCAGATAACTACCTACCCTATAAATACGAGGGATTAATTCTGGAGCATAAACAGAGCTTGAAAAAGACAAAGAACACTCTGCTAACTTCCTCCTTAATTTGGGGTTACAGACTTTTCAATTTCTGGTATTTATTTTTTAGTTGGTGTGGTAAATGTTTTGCATTTTGAAAATGCAGCAACATTTCCCCAATTTTCATTAAAAGAAAAATCAAAAGGCCTTAATAAGTTGTCTTTGGGATACATTTGGTATCCTCTTATTCAAAGTAGGCTGTAAAGTGTAAATATGGCCAAAGTTGAAGAAAGATATAAAAACAATTACAGTCACTGAGTGGCAGCTCTTCAGAAAGTTATTTCTTCCAACAGCTGAATTGAGTTTTCTTTTCAAGTTCATTTGAACATTCATGTTTATGTCACCTAATAAAATATAATAATTGAACGCTAAGTAATACACTGCAAAGCACTCTTCACATGCTTTAGGATTAGAATCTGTCGTAAATTGTGATGATGTCAGCATATAGATAATGTATAATTGAAGAAAGACTTTAATAGAATATTTTATATATATGTTTAAAAACACACAGAATTGTACCACTGGGAGATCTTAATGCATACAGTTACCACCTCGTTACTTACAGTAACCTCATGTCCTGGTACATGTGAGCTGCTGGCAAAGTTGGTGCATGTCTAACTAAAAAAACCATATAAGGGATAAAAAATCACCAGGAATATGCACACTAAAATGTAATTATAAATCAGTCATATAAATAGAGACCTTAATACAACTGACAGTCTATAATTATGAAAGTAGTTTGAACAACATACTGTAACTGATGTTTTTCTTAAAATACTTCTTTTGAAACACATTGCCTTCTAACAGAGCATAAACATCAGTTTTACAATGTCTCCCATGAACCATTTACAAAGGAAGAGATGAATGATTTGTCTAAGTCTAAAATCTAAACCCCCAGACTATCCTAAGACAAGGTCATAAAATTGAAAAATAGAATACAGTGACAGCCCTTTGGACAGACACAAAAATGAAGAAAATAGTGCCTGCCTGAACATATTCACTTCTCATGGTCTACAGAGAGCAAGATAAATAAATCTGAAAATGGATGTGTTTAATTAAAAATAACTCGTGTATCCTTTTTCTGTCCCTTTTGGAGCACTCCTCTGGTAAAACTGTCCTTGATCGTAATGAATATACGAAATCTTAAGAATCTATGAAATACTTTGTATGTTCATATTTCAGATGTTTATGCTACTGATATGTTTCCCAAAGCATACTTAAGCTGAGATTTCTAAAATTAAGTAACAGCTTTTTTCTCTATTTTCCTCTCTTCCCATGCTTTTAGTGCAAATTTACAAAATAAAAAGAAAACCTTTGGGTTTATGTTGGATTCCTAATTTTTTTTTACCAGCAGAAGTATCATAAAAAATCAAGAGTGCAGTTATATGCACTTGGTAAGTGCCTCAAAAACAAGCCCTATTTTTAAATGAAATACCATTTTTCATGGGAAATCTAGTCTCAACTACTGCATCTAAGACAGCTGGCATCATCATAATGAAGTATTATTGAAAGGAGGTGTGTCTCATCCTTTAGGCAAATGTAGCACATGCCCTGGAGTTTTTCAGAGTGCACTAAATTGCAAACCCATTCACCTTAGCAAAAATATTTTACCCGTAATTTTGATTTGCCTCATTTGATTTCAATACTAAAGCTTCAACTCTCAGATGCTTGTATGATGGAATAGAATGGCATAAGACAGTAGTAAGATTAAAAATTGTGAATGTTAAATTCCTTCAAAAACTAATTTAAACTATTCCTGTAGCAGGAAAGGATACAGGAACCCCAAAAATGTAACCATTTGGCAAACAAACGTCAGAGTAATTGTGTCCCACAACTGGAGCGGTGGCCTACGGGCTGAGGGAGCTGATCCTTCCCATCTATTCAATACTGGTATGGTCAACATTGCCATGTTGTGCCCACTTCTGCACCGTGCCAGGGAGCCCTGCCGGGGAAAGAGAGTCAGAGAGGAGCCCCAGCACAGACACACAGCAGCACAAGAAACCACAGAGCTCGATCACGACAATGTCTCCTCTGCTGGCAGAGGGAGGCCCATGTCAAAGCAGAAAGCGTGGTGGCACGGCAGGGCTCCGGGGCTCGCACACCTCCTGCCAGCAGGCTCCCAGGCTTCCCTGCAGCCACACCTGCTGAGCACGGGGAACTGGCTGGCTGTGCAGCTGCAGCCTAGGAAGGCATTAGCAGAGCAGTGCATTGAGTGGGCACTGTAGCATTGTGCATTATGAAACCTTCTCCAAGTGTCTCCTTCAGAAGCTGCTCAGAGCAGGTCACAGGGACAGCCATTTCAAGTCCATGCACACATACATGCCCCAGTGGAGGAAAGACAGGAAGGGCATCCCGCATCTTGTGTTCCAGCAAGGTTTATTTCAGCACACCAAAGGAATCATGGGCAGAAGACACAGGGCATATGCTGCTTAGGGGGTAAGTATGGAGTCAGTGGCCAATAACCTGAGGGTACAGAGGTGGTACAAAGGGCAAGATAACTTACAGAGGAGTCTGAGGGATGAGCAACTGGGGAGGGCAACATTAAGTGACCAATGAGGGAAGCAATCCAAGGTAGATTGGCAGTAGTTCTGCAAGGCACTATGTAGGAAGTATTCTCTCTCAGGCTAGGCAGGGAACTCTATGGTAAATCTTCCCAGGGCAAAGCCTGGAAGTTTCCCTGAGAGGGTTTTTAGGGTTCCCACAGGCACTTTGCCTGCTCTTCCATACAATCAACATCCAGGTTCTTTCCAGTTGCTGGTTTCACCCCAAAACGAAAGAGCTACCCATTGCAAAGAATACTTACCCAAGAATTTCTCCACAGTGCTGGAAATGAGGGGGAGAATATCTTGGGGTGCAGAAGCAGATTGTTTAATGTCAGTTTCACACCCTTGAGTGACTTGTTGGTTTGCTACAATCAGGAAAGTAACATTAGTCAGCTTGCTGCAAGGGAAAACCTTCCCCTGGTGTGCTCCCTGCCTCCAACTTCTATGTGCCAGCACAGGGCTGTCAGGCTGCACATGGCCCAAAAGACTTGTGTGTAGCCCGGGGATGCAGGCTGTGCTGACAACACCAGCCCTGATGGGTCCTCCCACTGGTGTCTCTGCACCCATATATCCCTGGTCCTTCTCCAGTCTCGCCCAACACAGCCTTTCCTTCTCAGCTCATGTGCAAGAACAGCCCAACTCTGCTAGTCCAAGCTCCCACAGCTGTGCTGGGAAGACAGGCAGGGTTTGCTCTGCCATTCTGGAACCCACTTGCCCATGTGCACACCTTGGCTGGATCTCTGTCAGGGAAGGTCCAGTCTGCAAGACTCCCAGGTTTTTTGGGGTCAGCCCTGAAGCAGGCTGCCATTCAAGCCCAGCACACTCTGGCCTCAGGAGGAGGCACTGGAGGAGTGGGAACTATACCTAGGAGCCTGTGTTAACAGACAACCATGGACAATCTCTTTCTTTTCCAACAGCAGCCACAGACACATCCCCAGTAAATAATTTTGTCCAATCATACCGTCACCAGGAGTCTCATGAAAGTACTGACACACAGCATAACCCTGAGCAAAAATGCTTCCATCAGTTTAAAGGCTCCATCCAAGCCACAGATTCTCCATGTAGTCTCCCTGCTAAACCACTGGTGAGGGAAGTGAGCCAGCAGGCATTGATGGTACGAGGCAAAGCTGGAAACAAGGAGGCACACGGCATGCTTCTCCTTGGAGTACACCCACAAGGCTGCCCAAGGCACAGACAGTTGCTCCACTCTAGCCCTGACCTTGCCGCTGCTTGAGACTCAGTCCAGAGCAAGGCTGTCCCCACACTTTGGCCATTTTTTTCTGGACATAAATGTGGTTTGTTTTTCTGTTCATACAGATACATTCAGAATTTAAATCTTGTCAATAGTCTGTGAGAAAAAGCTGGGTTAGTGTCTCATATTTTAAAACTTTGAAGAAAGCCCCTAAATTCCTTATGTGCTTTTAAAATATTTTGCTAGAATGTTAATACAGCAAGTGCCTTTAGATAGTCAACATTCCCAAAAACTGCAAAAAGTCTGTGATAGACATGAGAAAGTAATTTCCCTGTACTGTTTAGGAAATTTAATTTTCCCATGGTAAGGTATTGTGTGGAACACTTAGAAATATCTTTTGAAGGAAAAACAGTTCATACATCTTTGTTTCAAGACACTTGTTCATGAAATGAGAATCAAAAGACTCAGCTATTGTTTACAAGAATAAAGGCAAGTGAAATAACAGACCACTTAAAAAGTAAAAATAATTTGCCATATAATCCATATTAACTTCTGGTTTTGTTATATATTCTTGGTTAAAATGAAGAATATATCTATAATTTTCCTTATGCCAATTTTTTGAGCTTGCATGTGTTCCTAAGCTTACAATTAAAACGTCATCTAAGTGGTATTAAGTTCAAAGCTCACCAACACATCAACTCTGAAAACAGTATTTCTTTATGCTTCCCATAGAAAACAGCAACAACAACATTTAGTCATCATTAAGAACTTGATTCCTTCTTTCATTTCTGTGAGTCTAAGTTGGTAATAAACCAACTGAATGAAGAGCCGTTATAACTAGAGTAAATTCAATCAAAACCACATCCTAAATATAACATTGTGTTTCAATCCAACAACTATTAAAAGTAATTCTGCTTCCTTGCTGGTAGTTTTAAGTACTTTCCAAAACTGCTGGTACTAGGTGTGCACTATTCAATGCTTCTCAAAGGTTTTGAATATACACCATGCTTTCTCTAGTCACAAATTATATGGAACAAATTAAAGGAGAGTTAATCTCTTTGAAGACAGATGTTAAGGAGCTAAATTACCTGGATCCATTAAACAGAAATTGCACCTTAGGTCATCAAGAATAAGGTGGTTGACCCAGACCATTTGTCACTGGCCACAGAACAGATGTTATATATATTATGGGATAGGCACAAATATCTTAAGCAATTAATACCAAAAGTTGTTGTTCAAAAAGACTAAAAATGCCATATTTATGATTCATCATTTAAGATCCAGTTCATCATGGATCTTCAGTACTTGTATATTTCAAATATGTATGCATCCCACTGAAGTTATAGATGCATTCAAGAGCACAAGGTCAGAGTAATTATTACTCTGTGTTGAAAAAAAGATCTTTGAGCTAGCTCCTCAGAAGCAGTTCCTAGTGCTGACTCTTCTGTTTCTGTGTTTGCCAGTGTTTAGGGAAAGACTGAAACACCTAAACTTCATAATAAAATGCTCAAATTGTCAAGAAACTTGTCAAGAAACTGAAAACTAACAGTCTTAGAACAAGGGATGAAAGAAGAGTCTTATTATGGCTCTTTTGGGTTGGGAGAAAAATATATCAGTTTTCAATCAGCCTGGTAATGACTCAAAACCATTAAGTTTATTAAGAAATCTTTGTCTTAGGAAGCTACATGTGAGCCATTTGAATTACCAGTACCTCACTTCACATGACAATGTTGCAACTGTCTAGCACTCATTATTTACAGAGAAAAAGAAGATTTCCTGGAAAGTTATAATTTGCCATTTTAAAAAATAGGCCTGCTTTATAAGGGAAAAAAAAAAAAAAAAGTCTGTGTATAGGTCTCTGGAGATGTCTGTCAATAGAACAAAATGTTTCCAAAGGTGGTACACAGGGAAAGATTAAAAACAAATTTGCCTTCAAGAGAAGAAAGAATTTTGCAAAGCAGATGCTGTTTGTGAGAAATCACAGCAGGCAGACTAATGATTTGCTTTTTTCTAAATGAGTTTCAGAGGCAGTCTGACATGGTTTGGCTGGGGAAATACACCTTTTCAGATATGGCTTAAGAAACAGGAAACCAGTCTTTATATTCTGATGTGTTCTCCTTTCTTTTTGAATACAGGGCACATGCTCCATGAAAGTGTATTGCATTTCCATGGCAAGGTTTAAAAACAAGGGGTGCTTTAGAGGTGGCTGCTGAAAGTAGCTGTCAGAAGCTTTGCCCATCTCCAACAGAGCCAATGCCAACTGGCTCCAAGATGGACCCACAAATGGCCAAGGCTGAGCCCATCCATGACAATGGCAGTGCCTCTGGGATCGTGTATTTTAAAAGGGAGAAAAACTGATCACAGCCCCCATTCTCCCTCACATGTGCTGTTGGTGGAGAAGAGCTGGAGAACGCAGCAGCTGAACCTGGCCCAGGAAGGAGGTAGATGTGGGAGGGAGGTATTTTAAATTTTGATTTTTTCATTACCGTGCTCTGAGTTGATTAACAGTAGACTAATTTCCCCAGGTCTGTTTAGCCCATGACAGCAATTGCTGAGTGATCTCTCCCTGCCTTTATCTCAGTCCACAAGACTTTCATTATATTTTCTCTCCCAGGTCTGGTGGAGGAGAATAGAGTTAGACACACTTTAGTGGGCACCTGACATCCAGCTAGGGTCAATGCACCACTGCAAGTATTGCTACTGATTTTTATTTGTTCCCTGCATACAATGACATGTATTTATACTATTCAGGCTCGTGCAAAAATACAGGTCCACTAAGAGTTAACGAGATTTTGTAGATTTCTGAAACTTGCTTTCTGATTACAGTAATGCATTTGATTTAAAACCATCAGGTGGTAGGTAAGGCTGTGATTGCTCTGGCACCTTAGACCTTTTTCCACCTCAATGTATCTCTTCCTTGTATTCTTTTTTTTTTCCATCCTTAGAGTAATGAATAGCTTTAGAGCAAACATGGAGTTTTCTGGTGTCTCTGGATCTGCCACAGAAATAATCAGGTGAATTCATTCATTTATGTGAGACAAGATGCCAGTTTAAATGACCGCAATGTCCCCACCTAAAGTTAGAAACTTTCTCATACTACAAAACTTGAATAGGAACACAAGCAAAATATAAATATTGTTGAGTTGAATTTCAAAGAACAGATGCAGGATTATCTTGCTGCAAGACTTTTCTGCTACAAGATATTATCAAATCTCTGCTGCTGTATATAATGACTTTTCTACCAAGGGGAAGTTCAAGTTTCTTCCTCTGCATTTCAAAGCAACACTGCTGTTTGTAGGAAAGAATTTCCTAACTCTTTTCCTGGTGCAGGGAAAAAATTTTCTCTTTTATACTTGATTATGTCTCCAATATTTCAGCAGTACATGAGGGGATGGATAATTATCACTTCATTTCTAAGTGTTCAGAAAATTATTTAAGTGATACTAGAGTAACAAAAGTTTTCCTGTCAGTCAGTGTTCAGGGGCTGGGGAAGAAAAAAAAGACAAGAAAATTACAGGTCCAAATGGAAGAAGAAGTAAATGCTGCAATAAAGCAGAGTTCCATGACGTAATTTTGAGTTCCTTCCCTCTCTTCTTGATAACAAATAATAACAAAAACACCTCAATAAAGTCCCAGCTAAAACTGGATTATAGACAATGCATAATTTTCCAGTTAAAACCTGTTACTGCATCAAACCCAGCACTTAGTAAACCACTTGTGCTTTCAAGAAGTCTACCTCTTATTACACGGTACTCCTTTGGCTGAGAGAAAGACTTTCACAAGGCCACTTCTGAAGGAGTGAGGAAGACAGCCTGAGATCACTGGGGTACTAAGTGTCAAATTTTCAAATTTATTTTCATATATATATGGTTTGTGTTTACTATAGTACTTTGTTTCAGAGGAAGAATGTTACTCTGAAATAAATCTCTTTATGCAGCTAGTGACTGCGTATTGTTTCATTTTTGATATATGTGAAAATGCTTTCTTGTGAGGGACACTAGCACTGATCCTGTGATATGGTCACTCTTTGAGAGCACTCAGCCTCCTACAGGGCTTCAGGGCTGTAACTGAGCATTACACAGCCTCAAACATATCTCTGCTAGCAAAATTTGGTCCGGCAGACAGGTTTAAATATGATCTGAAGTAAAATCTCCAAACAGCACTCAGCACAGATGGCAGGGTCTCAGTACAAGTTTCTCCAGTCTCCTGATCAGGTTGTCACTCAAATGGGAAGAGAGGCCTTTAAACTCAACCACCTGTCCGGACCAGATTCAGTAATGAATCAAGACTGGGCTTTTCAGAGCTTTGCCCTGCTCAAGTAAAGGCTTGAAAATCTCCAAAGACAGACTCCACAGCTTCTCTGAGAAAACAAGTCCAATTTTGATCTCTTTGTATTGTGTCAAAATGCTAATTCATGTAAACATAGCCATGGGAACAGACAGGCATTAGGACTCTTTGTGACATGAACAAAATTTGTATGTCAAGGCCCTTTTTTCATTACCTTTACTCTCCCCATAAAATAGCAATGGTTACTTCTTTTTGTCAAGTGTATTGCTGTGGGGGTGCAATTGAGCTTGTGTTTTACCTTCTGTAAGGTGCATCATTGCAGAGGATTTATGTAGTCCACTTTTGCATCTGCTTGTGACAGTTAATTTTCTGTGCACACCCTTGAACAATGCCATCAATAATGCCACTACACAAATGATCATTTCTTTCAGTGGAGGTTAAGGTTAGGCAAGTATTCACCAAGAATGTTGTAAGTTTAGTGTCCCTGCCTCAGGCAAAGGACTAATCAAAATGTTTTACCAATTTTCCCCAGTCTTTCGTCTGAGTCTGAGACTTATCACTGATACACAAACACGATTTCAGCTGAAAATACAGCATAAAGAATAAAGATGTCTCGCAGCATGCAATAGTATTTGATGATGTTGAAGCTCATGTTTATATAAAGTACAAGGTTAATAATAGAGATTATTTTAACAACCACTTTCATTCATCATATGAAGTAGTCTTGCACACCAGGACAAGACATAAGGCACATCTGTACTTCTCTGCTCTTCTTTCAGTGAGCATTTTAGAAGAAAAATAATGTAATTATATAACTTGTTAAACACTCATTCACATTTCTTTTTGTGTATGATGGGTTTCCCACAATTGCTATATAAAGTACCAATTGAAACTCACCCTGTCATATATGCTTCTACAAAATAAGAACAGTGCTAAATACTTTAAAGTGAATTGATTTCCAGTGAAAGTGTTTTAACCTCCTTTTAGGTCAAGAAATAACAATTTTCCAAGCTCACTGTAACATGAGAATTAATCCTGTGAGGCAGGTGTGCACTGCATAATTCATTTAGTCTGTGAAATTTATTGAAAATACTCTTTCTCTGAACTGTACTTGAAGCTTTTATTATAAATTTTAGGTGTGGTTTCTTTAACTTGTATTTTAAGTTGTATTCAGAGTTGATTTCTCTCAGATCACCTAGAGGACTGCAATTTGCAATCTCTTCCTTTGTTAAGAATATAACAACATAATGAGCAGCAAAACATGACTGGATGCTCATACATATAAAGCTGAGTACACTGCCGAAGCATTTTTCAAGTAAAAAATACACATTTTCTTTGTATATACACAAGAGTAGAATACTTAGGAAAAGGACATTCTGGCTACCATCAAGTAAGGATTTTTTTGTGCTGAAATTCTATTCCTAGATGCATTGGATTCAGGACTCACTACATTGAAAAGTAACAGCACAAAGAGCACAGTTCACACTTTTGACCTCCTAAACAGCTGGCAGTACAAGGAGAGAAATAATTTACAGTAGCTTGTCAAGTGACTCTAACAATGCTAGCATTAGAAGACTTCATTCCACACATCAATTAAATGTTTTTACTATTTCTCTTACATCCCTATCCTCCTTATTAATTCTTGAATGTATTTCATTTTCTTCATAAAATGGCCATTTTTTTTTTCATCCTTAAAATATTTATTCCTAGGGGTGAATATCAACATAAGTAATTGAGATCAGCTGTTTGGTATAACACATGGCTCATACTAGTGACAATTTTTTAATTGATTAGATGGCACTATTTCTTTCTTTTTACTAATGAAATAAATTAGCAACTGCAGCCTCTTGTCTATGGCCATTCATTCTACAGACAGCTGGCTCATTGCATGGTGCACTTTACATATTTTTAGCTCCAGACTTGCACAAACTTCAAATTTATGGGAAAATATTCGAAAGACATAAATGAGCCTCTGAAGGTGCATAGGAGTTGGCAAGCTGACTTCCAACAGCAATTTTAAAATCCCCTCCTGAAAATGTTTGGAATCTTTTCCTCTAGGTCATTTTTTCCCTTTCATGTTATGCTTGTAATAAAAAAATTAATTATAGGTAAAGTAGATGGTATATGAAGAAAAGTATATGGTAGACCTGTGGGTTGTCTTGTTGCAGAGACAAAGTTCCTGTTATGGAATCACTTTAGATCTCTTACTTTACACGTATTAAAATACAAAATGACCAACATCAAGAGGTCAGTAGAAATGTAACGCCAGTCTTAATTACATCATAGTTGTTTGGTTGTATAAATCCTCTATACTGTATGCAGAATTTGTGCAGATTCTTTGTAGAATGAATCATAGCAGGAAGACCAAAATCTGACCCAACATTTTCCTGTAAGTTTCTGCATTTGCTCACAAGCTTCATATTGACATCAGTGGACTTTGTTTACTTTGCCCTGCAAGGTATCTGACATTTTGGTCCTTCAACCAAAAAACCCCACAAAACCTTCTTGTCTCAAGTAGAATTGCTAATTTCCAGTTCCAGTCTCAATACTTTTCTTAACACATAACAGACATTCCTTATTCCTGATGAGGATCCTTGGTCTGTTGCATTTTTGGTTATTTTTATGTGATGATATCTCATCCTGTCTACTTCAGACTTGCCTGTGTTTATCTAAAAAGAAAATACATCTAATTCTTTATTTCTAAGAAAATAAGTAGAAGAGTAACCTGCTCTCGGATATCAGACTGTTGTCATTGTGAACTGATTAAAATCTCCCACAACTACGGAAGAGGAAGAATGAGCTTTCATATACCTTGAATGTCTCTCGAACTTCCTTTGTAAAATGTGTGCTCTGAATTGAGGATGCTTGTCTCTCAATAAAATATCAGTAAGGGCTGAAGATACCCATTATTGAATGAAAGTGAGAGTATAGCCTGTTATTTCATGAAAAATGTCCTACTTTTAATCTGTATCTATTTGCCTGCTGTTTCTGAGATCCACTGCTGTACACCTGCACATACCTACAAAGTAGTCAAAACATATGTAAACATATTTTCAAGCCACAAGCTGAAGTTTGTGTTACTCACTGGAAGTTGCATCTGCCTCTAGATCAAATCTGCCAGTTCTTAGTCAAAACTTCCTGTAGTCATTTCAGATTCTTTCTTGCATAAAGACTCAGTGTGGACTACAGTTAATGGGTCTTTTATTATATTCTTCTGGTGATAGCCACTTTTTCCTGCCTCTACTAAAATTGCTAAATTTTAGCTCACTGATTAATTTCAAAAGCTCTAGCATTAAAAGGAGTTGTCATTATAGCCTAATGTACTTGAAATACTTCCTCAGCTTTTAAAATGTTACCTTGCCTATCTCCTTTGAAATGAACAATTAAAAACGTTGCTATGCACACTTCCAAGTACTATAAACTTGTCTGAAAGAATTTTGGTTCACCTTTTTTCCCTGACTAACCTGTTACGTTCAATTTCCACCAAATTTCATGACCCCCAGAGTAATCAATATGCATAAAAAGATAGCAATGGAAGGAAGAAATGTAAACCAAACACAAATCTAATATTATAAATGTGCTACATGATTCCTGTATGTGGAACATTGCAAAGTGGCTGTAAAACACCACCTGGAATTTGGAAATCAGGTCCAAGGTTTCTTTTATAGAGAATGTGCTTGAATCTCAACTTTTTATACCACTAGAGAAACAGGACTGTAGCAGAGTCAGCAGCAGAGCCAATGATCCAAACTGGGTACTTAGGCTATGTCCTAGGGTGACTATGTATCCCCAAATCGTCTGTTCTGTGTTCTGTACCTTTAAGACTGGTTCTGAGAGTGAGCAGGGAAAGAAGAAGCGCGCAGTTTGTTTTGAGAAACAAACTCACTCCTCGGAATCTGCTCTCGTCCTTGGGACTGTGTGGTTTTTTTTTTTCCTTCGTCGGATGCACGGAGGGCCGCCAGAGAGAGTTTTTTTTTTTTCCCTTTGTTAGTCTAGCTAGCTGAGGCAAAGAAGCTTTCCTGGACTGTTTTTTTTTTTTATTATTTTATTTTTTTTTCTTTGGGACTGTTTAAATCTGCTCGGGACTGAAAAACCCAGAGGAGCACCGGGATCTTGCACCCGTGGCCCACCGGGCCGGGACTCGGCATCTTCCAGCACTGAAGGGACTGATAAACAGACTCCTGACACGGACTCTCAGTTTTGCCATCTCTCTTCGGAGCAGCGAGAGGTTTTATTGTTTCATATTATTATTATTGTTATTATTATTATTCATTCTTTATGCTTGTGGGCATTTTGTTTGTTAAATAAATAAGGCTTTTTTTCCACTCTATCTCTGAGGGAATTATTTCCCCGGACCGGCTGGGGGGAGGGGCTGTTTGGATTTGCTTTTCAGAGGAACCCCATTCGGAGATTTCCTGCCAAATTTGCCCTAAACCAGGACAGGCTATTGCTAAAGAAAGTTTATCCATACTGTTTTAATGGTTGGCACCTCCCTGCAGCCTCACAAATGTTCGCTTTCCAAATAACTTCCAAGTGTGGCAACATGAGGTAGGGATTGCTTTGAATACAAGTGCAGGTGAGCCCAACCTGTCCCCAGATAATAATGGGAGGAGGTACCCATCCTGGTGGAAGTATTGCCATGCAATTGTAGCTGAGGCCAAAAACAGAGCATGCCCTGGTTGTTTAGCAGGGGGAGAAAGAGATGACAGAGAGAACAGCAAATAAACTAGTAGAGACATACTGCCTTTGGAGCTAATATTAACAAGCAGGATGTAATACTGTCTAAGGCTACCTTTGACTATGTTTTAATGAAAATATTTGAAAATCACCTTTATGGAGCTGGAATATTTCTCCATTTACTGAGATATATTTTGAGACTGACTTTGATCTTACCTACTATACAGTAAACCCAAAGCTATACCTTAATGACTGACATGGTCGGAAGTGACTCCCAGTGAAATTTCAATGCGTAAGCACTCCAGCACAGAGTTAAAGAATAATCAATCGGTAATGGTATACGAAAGTACAAAACTCCAGGGAGGATTCTCAGCTAACAAAAACCTGACTAACAACACACCAAATTGAACTACATTTTTATAGGAACCCTGGTTTTTAAGAAAATGTAACTAAATGAATTTACATCCTACTATATTAATAACAGGCCCACTAGAACAATAATTATGCACTTGTTCTATCTAATCATATCAATTTTTAGTTGTTTTCAAATTGTAGGAACTGCACTTTTCCTACACAGAGGCACTGCTTGCTAGGAAAAACAAAAACCCACAATCAGCCATTTTATGTTGGTTAAATGCATATGTATGTACTTTAAAATATGTATCAAATCTCATCTCCCAGAGGTTGGCTGATTTGTTGGGTTTTTTCTGGTGCACATGGTTTCCAGGTGATGGGCAAGGAAATTCCTCATTTGAGGATTGCAGATAATCATCAAGTGACCATTATTGGGAGTCAGGATGAAAAACTGTTTTGCATTGATTGATTGATTGATTGATTGACCCTTCTTAAGTTTACATTTTTCTACAGTGATATGGTGCCTGTTATTCAAGCCTGGCTAGCCTTGGCACCGATACCAACACCGGTGGGTCCTTGCTGCTCAGCAGCATCAGCGTGGCAAAGGCAGGAGGACGAAAGGAGGGACTCTTGAGAGGTTTGGTCACAATGAGTTTATTGGAACTCCAGTGTGGAGCCCTCTCCTCGGGATGTCAGCCTCTCCAGAGACCACGACAAACCCCGAGAGAGACCTTTCAAAGGTGGATGTAACACAGGGGGGGTTCAACCAGGGACCAATAAGGTTTAACGGGGAGGTGGCTCATATCATAACAAACATATAAAATAACCATACAATGAACAGTACAAGGTGACAGTCAGGATTCTGTCCAATCACTCGACGCCTCTCCTAGAATTTTCCAGAAGCAGGGAGAGGACCCCAAAGTGATGGACAGGAACAGGAGGTTACTTGCTAGGTGATGGGCAGTTAACTGTCTCTGGGGAGGAAAACTTAGGGAGAACCCAGAGCCAATCACAAAACTGTCACTGGGGAGAAGACAGGGATAAACCAAAAGTGGGTAACAGGAAGGGTACAAGGAACAAACCATTTTGCAAAAGATCCTTAACTTATGAATTAAACTTAAAATTGAAAAATGCACTCCCACACTACAGCAGTAGAAAAAGCCCTATAAGATACATAATACCATGAAAAGATAGCAGGAATAAATGAAAGGACACTTCTAAGTAGATTTCTTCCTTTTATTGTCTGCTTATTAAGAAATGACCCATCTAAAGCATCTAGTAAATAATAGGAGATAAAATGAGCCTTAATGCGTCTTATTGAGGTAGGGCATGGAAAAAAAGGTCTTCCTTTTTGCTAGGTACACATAGCAGCAAAATTATTATAATTTCTCATCTCAATACTGCTATGGCCAGATCTATCACATTTTAAAGTAGCTTTTCAACCATTTATTTCCTAACAATCACTTTGATGTCTAAAAGTAGATAGTGTTTATTGCAAAGTAGGTCTTCAGAAGAGGCAGTATTTAGTATATAAGAAAAAATTTTATTCTTATGTTAGCAATTCTGGATTCTCTCTCTATTTGTTCCTGCATAAGAATAAAATAACCCTACTGGATTCCCTGATTGCACATAGCTGGAATTATTTCTCTTTCAAAAATAAACCCAAAACAACAAACAAGCAAGCAAACAAACAAGCTTACAATTACAATCCTGTATTTTATTCTAATTGAACAGAATGGCACTTTTTTAGCTGAGTGAATTTTCAGAATAAACTGAAATCTGTGTAGAAGTATTGCACTGCAATACAGATTTTACCCATAAAAAATACTAAATTTAGCTTCACAAAGCCTTTAAGATCCTTCAGTGTAGAATTGTCAGTCTGTTAGCAATGTGAAAGACCACAGCTCATGGTCCACTGGAGTCCCAAAGTATTTTCTGTAGAATAATTAGCTCAAGCTCTCTCTAGTGCTTCTGCTATGAAGCCTGTTTACACCTTAATATTAGGGGAAAGAGAATGTGGTAATAAATGTTTAAGGATAATTTAGAGGCTAGGATGGCTTTGGCCACTTTAAGTGCTATGAGAGTATTGAAGGTGTAGTTGGAGAATCCTTGTTACTACAAAGTTTGATCATGGCTTCAATTTGTTGCTGGAGGAAATTCAGAAATTGGCAAAAAAGAAGATTTCTAGTGAGGGCATATTTAGCTGAAGTAAATAATCATTGATTGCTATGGGTACCAAAGATGAGACTGATATCTCTGATATCTTAAGGGACAGTTATAAGGTTGTGTTCTTAAAGTAGAAAATCTGAAATCCTGATGTTTCAGTAAGAAAGGATTTCTGTTATCCAGCACTATCCAAAATGGTGGCTGGATTGATGCAAGCATTTCACATACCCATCACTAATGGGATTCTTCACCTTCTCACATGAGCAAGCAGGGTGTTCTTCCTTAAAGAAGTCTCACACAGACAGCAGTACACTCACTGAAATGCATGGCAAAAATGTAAAATGAGAAGCTTAAGATAATGAAATGCAAAAAGGCAAAAAAAGATGCCTCTATAGCAAGACCACACAAATCAGTGCTCTATGAGGGTAGCACTGGAGAAATGTTACCAGATTGAGCCTGCTGCCTTACTTAAGTGCATAGTCATGATGTCATGTGCCAAGTTCAGTATCTGCCAATAAATTAGATACTTGATCCTACTGCCAGATGTAGTACATTAAGCCACTTCAAAGCCTTTATCTATTTCCTGATGGCTATGGTATCCTGGTGCTACCTGAAATCCTTTGTAGTAGACAGAGAACTAGAAGAAAAGAAGCCGTAAAGCAGCAAACACTAGCAACACAAAACCATTTTTTAATTCATAACTTTGTTTCTTTCTTATATTTAGATGTGGAGATGGCACTGGTTAAGTCCTGCTGAAGTGATCTGTAGAAATAAAATAAAAATTTTAGTTGGACCTAAAGTAAGTTGTACCTTTTCAGAGAATTCTTTTTGCCCACATTTAATAACATTTGTGATGTAAAGATTTGAATGCTAGGACACCAAAACAAGTATTAAAAGCAGTTCAAAAGGAAACACATTGGATGCCTCAACTAGCATAATTTTCTAATTCAATATAATTTACTAGAATAAGACATTTATAGTCCAAAATTATTCTTTCAGGCTCACATTTGGTACAAATTTTCAGTCACCATTCTTGTTAACGCATGCTGCAACAAGTCACACTGGATATGAGAGGCCCTTTCTTAGAAATTAGTCGTCATAACCCACATAGCTGACACTTAGGAAGCTATATGAGGAGTTCTGCAGATTAGACTTTATTCTGGTTTTCACATAAACTGGCAGACTGATAGATGGTCTTATTTTAACATCAGAGAAAAAAAAAGTGTAAGTACTTTTGGCAGCCACACTAGTCTTTAATAACAACACAGCAGAAACTTCAACTGGTAATGACCAAATTGTCTGAAATGCGGTGGGTTGTGATGGCCATTTTCAGTAGTCATGAGCTGGATGGAGAGAAAATTCCACAGAACAATTACTGAAACTTCTACTCCAGCAGTTCAGGTGATTTCCACACTGAACTACAAACAGTACAATTAAAAAAAAAAAATCTTACAGATTAGCCAGCTGAGCCTAAATAGTTATTCTTAAAGGTGAGTTTCTCGCCTGAAAACCTATGGCAATGTTTGCTTTTCCTGTTGAAACCTGCAGGATTTCTTCTTTGGGTAAGCAGATAATAACACTGTGGGAAATCAGAATATGAAAGGTTAATAGAAAACCCAAGGCATGAAAGCTGCAAAAGGCACTTTTGGCTTAAATTAAAATGTGTTGCAAGCATGGGGGGATGTATAGAAACAACCAAGGAAGAAGACAAATACAGATAGTAATAGGAGACAAAGGCCTGTAAAAGCTCAATCGGGACACTCTCCTGTATAACCTGCTCTAGGTGATCTTGTCTTAGCAGTGCAGATGATATCCAAAGGTCCCTTGCAACCCTAACTCTGCTGTGATTCTATAATTCTGGTGGAAAGACTGCATTAAAAAAAGATGGACAAAATGAATAAGCATAGAATATATATATAGTCAGTGGCCTTAAATGTAACGTAATGTAGCCTTAATGTAATGGTATATAGTTTTAGGTAGAAATACCTAGAAAGCCAAAACTGTTCACAGAAGTACAGAATGGTTGGTTGACTCTGGCTTGATGCCATCTCCCCATCAGAGCAGCTCTATCGCTTTCCTTCACTGGGCAGGGCAGAGAAAATACCACGAAAGGCTTATGAGTCGAGGAAAGGACTGGCAGAGATCTCTCACCAATTACTGTCACTGGAAAAAGAGACTTGACTCAGGGAATTTAGTTTCTTCATTACCAAAAAAACTAGAGTAGGGAAATGGGAAATATAATCAAATCTTAAAACACCTTCTCCCCAATCCTCCCTTCCTTCTGGACTTAATTTCTCTCATGATTTTCTCTGTCTCCCACTCTCCAACAGCACAAGGGGATGGGAAATGAAGGTTGTGATCAGTTCATCATACACTGTCTCTGCTCCTCCTTCTTTTTCATGATCTTGCCCTGCTGCACGGGAGTGCTCTGTGCAGTTCCTCCCACAGGAGACAATCCTCCATTAACTTTGCCAGTGTGGGTCCTTCTTCTTTCCATGAGCTGGAGGTCTTCATGAACTGCTCCAGCAGGAGTGCTGTCCATGAGATGCAGTCCTTCAGGAACAGACTGCTCCAGCATGAGTCCCTCAAAGGGGTCACAAATTCCACCAGCAAACCTGTGCTCCTCTTTCCATGGGTCCACAGGTCCTGTCAGGCTCTTCTCTCTACAAAGTTAGAGCCTTCTTTAGGCAGTCACCTGCTTTGACCTGAGGTCTTCCATGGGCTGCAGGTGAGTTTGTGCTCCACTGTGGATGTCCATGGGCTGCAGAGGGACAGCCTGCCTGATGCTGATCTTCAGATCAGGCTGCAGGGGAATCTTTGCTCTGGCACATGGAGAATTTTCTCCCACTCCTTTTCCACCAATCTGGGTGTCCGCAGGGCAGTTTCTCTCATACATTCTCCCTCCTCTCTCTGGCTGCTGCTCCACTGCAGGTTTTCTCCACCTTCTTAAATGCATTATCCCAGAACTACTACTTCTGTCATTGATGGGCTCAGCCTTGGCCAGCAACGGGTCCATCTTGGAGCTGGCTGGCATTGGCTCTGTTGGACATGGAGGAAGTTCTGGCAGCATCTCACCTACAGCCCCTCTACTACTTGTAATGCAAACCCAATAGACAGAGCAACAGTAGAGGGGTTTTGAAAGATGATACACTGTGAAAGCAGAGAACAGGAGATAGTAATAATTATAATAATTGTTGTTATTATAATAATAAATATTATTATTATTAATAATAATAATGATATAAGCATTGTTCAGATTTAACTAAAAGATCAAAGACTAAACTAGGCTGTTTGAGTCCAAATACTGTTGTGCTTTATTACACCAGCCATCTGAAAAAGACACACATATATATTGGCACCTTTACCAGCACTGCAACCTGCAATGGTCCCTCAGCCACATTGCATTTGTTTTCCAGATTTTCTGATCATTATTAATTCACCTCTCTCAATTAAAAAGAAGTTGTCATAGATGAAATCACAGATGTTATTATCCAAACCTGAAGGTAAATTCAGTTCCAAAAGGAGTGGAAGTACACTGAGACTCCCAGATCATTTATTCTCATAATTACAAACCTTTTTATGATCCGTGACACACACAGGCACTTGCACTGAACTTCAAGACATATATTGCTGTTCTTTAAATGTTCCTTACATGAAAAGAATTCATAAGGAGGAAACTAAGCAAGATTATTATGGTGTTTCCTGCCCTCTCAATAGGTCTAAAAATGAAAGCTTCTTTGAGGGGCCTCATTTACCTTCTACCTTACCTGGGAAATGCCAGGGGAATTTTAATAGCCATTAAGAGTTTCAACTACAATGTGAAAGTTGATGCAATGTATTGGCCCTAATACTGTGCTTCTTCCCGTCATAGTAGAATAGTCTGTTACTGTTACACGTGTATTATGTCTATTTTCCACCTCCTTTACAAAATTTAAGTCTGTGATGTTCTCATCAAGGGAAATGATGATGGAGTTACAGAGGTCTGTGATTAAATTTGCTCAGCAGCAATCTGTAAATAACCTGCAGCATACTGTTTCCATTTTTTGTTTCACTCTGTAACCTGCAGTGAGTGTTGACTTCCAAGTACTGTTCAGCAAAAAGGAAAAGCACACAAATGACTGATTGGTCCTTGTATTCTGAAATGAAAAATGATGAGCAGAAAGTCATCAGAGGAAACCCCAGAAAAGAAACCAATTTCAAGCCAGTGCATCTCACCTACCTATTCACCTGCCTGACTACTGCACATAGCCTTTGTACTGTGCCTTGTCCTCATCATAGGTCAATGAGGAAAACTGCCATGTGTTTAGGGGAAAGCTGATTGTTGAACACATTGATCTCTGCAGAGTGTGGAGGCACACCAAAATGACTGTCCATTCATGAGTGACTAGAATCAATAATGCTAGAGCACTGTGTTTTCTTCATCTATTTTTTTCTTGCCCATAGGTTGAGCTGAGACTTTCACTGGGCTTTGACAGATCACAGAGAACAGGGTTTCTTCTTGACACCCCTGCTGTACCAGCAGACTTCACTGTTGACAGGTGATTCAAAAGCTGTACTTGTGGGCTGCAGTACAACCTTGACAATAGTGGGATAACCCAGGGACACGATAGATGAAAGCAACTTTTTAAAGGTCTCCAAGTAGGTGTTTCCAGACCACATGGCTTGTTTATTTTCTGAGATCCCATCATTGTTCAAGGACTGAAGAGCTGCTTCTACTCAGTGGAGCCTGGAAGGAGGAAGCATTTGGAGATCTTTCTCACCCGCCTCTGGCAGTTTTTCATTTCTGTTTTTGTGCATTTGTATTCATGGAATTTGTTATTGTTGCTTAACTTCCCAGAGAATTGTTGGACTGAAGCACCTCTCTTCATTTCTCTAACTAGTGCCATTTGACCTACTAGACAATTTAATCCAGCCTCCACTTTTGAATGGATTTTCTCACAAGTGGCAATCTCTAGCAGGGTCACTTTGAGAGGCAACCACACTGCATGTTACCTTGCACCATAATGAGGGCAATTTCAAAAGGCATTCAATCAAAAGAAAGGGTGTTTTCTGCAAAAGGCTTGTGTCCTAGGTTTTCACTTGTCCTTATTGGTGGCTGAAGCTATTGAAAAACCTCAATCTACGTCTTGTAATAGTCAGTTTTAATTTTTTTTTAGTACAAGTTGCAGAACAGAGGGTACTCTTAACAGCCACTTTAGAATTCTGCAAGTTTAAGGGGAGCTGAATTGCCCCTAAGCAAACAGGAGGGTTCCTGTTTGCTCAGAAAGCCCTGTTCACAAAATTCCTGTTTACTCCTAGGCATATAAACAGATAGTAGCAGACGGATGAAGCAGGAAAGCAAGGCAGTTTTCAGTGTACTATTAAGATATCTGGTTTTCATGTATTGGAAAGCTTTGATTTGCACAGAATATCAGAGATTACAATTAGTCCTCCACTGTAACAACACCTAGTCTGTATAATTCCTAATCAACTGCCCTTTGACATTCATGCTATAAGGCCTTGTGTCTTTTCATTACCTCTACCTTTCTTTCTCTCTTTTTCTCATTTAAAGTTCACAAACAGGTAATTGATGGCTATCAAAACTCGCTGCCCATAGAAAAGGTGCAGCATGTGTGGCTGCACTGCCTCCCTACTGCATGAAGGGCAGCACTGCTTCTGAGGAATGTTGGTTGCTGCTGAGCCTCAGCCTTGCCCACAAGAGAACCAAACTCCACATAAAGACAGACAATGGCTGGCCCAAAAAGGGAGTGTGCAAGCTCTCTGCAATAGCTGACAAAAGGAGTACCACATTTTAAAAAATATTTTTGTCTACCACTCTATATATATCTGAATATATACTGAATCTCATGGAGACCAGCAGCAGATAATGTTCTATCATTTCACTTCCATATACAAACTTAATTCAAGTGGCAACATCTAATTCCATTTGAATGTTTTGTACCATTATCCTAAAAAATCAAGGGCAGGATCTTTTCATCTACTTTATTAGACCACTGACACAGGAAAAAAAAACCCCAAAACAAACAAACAAGCCAAACCCTGGTCTATATTAAGCAGACAGTAATACCATAAAATATCTGACTATCTCAGTGAGGTAAACAATACCTTGTTTGAGTTTTACTTTTTATTTCTACCTATAGGCTACCCCATGCAGGAAAAAATGTCAGACAATATTTGGTATGGAACATCTCACCTGTAACTGCTGAGACTCTTTCTTATGCTTTTAGAACTAAAACATATATTTTTAGCAATTTTTAAAATTGAATAAAGGCCAATGGAGCTCCATTTTCCAATCACGATTTTTTTCAGAAGGCAAATAGTTATGGCAAGTGGGATATATTTCCTCAAGAAAGTGAACTAGAAACATCCAGAACTTGATATGAATGAAGTTGCAGTTTCAAGACTTTTTGTATCTTCAAGAATGCTAGAAATCTGGGGGGGTTGTGCTTTTTAGTACAAAATAAAATTCTGATAGCATTGATGAAAATAAGAAATTAAACCATGGTATGTATTCTTTGCATCCAGCTAATCCTAATTCACAGAAAATAGCAGCATTATAAACCAAGTTTGCTGCATATGCTTAGCAATTACGGTAATGCTGGTGAGAAAATAAATTGAGCTAATCATTACATAATAGTTCTAAAGATCCTCAGTTAAAACTGAGCATATTATAGTTTTTTTAAGGAAGTTTAAAAATGAGGAATGAACAAAATAAACTGAGACATGAGAAGCAATTGAATTCCTCAGGCATCCAGGCAGTTTGGCATGAAATTATCTTACTTTCAGAAGCAAAAATATTTGTGTTCATATGAGATTTCATATAGCTATTTCTACTCGTATTACTCTGCTTCTACTTGTTTCATTTATGCAAATGAGCACACTTTTCCTATCATTCCATAATAAATATAATTTTAAAAATATTTACATTCGAAAAGATTTTAAGATCACCTAACTTAATTCTGCCAGGGTCATTACTAAACCATGTTCCTAGGTGCCTCATCTACACAGTTATTAAATGCCTCCAGAGCTGGGGACTCACTCACTTTCCTGGGAAGTCTGATTCAAGGCTTGACGTGCCTTTCAGTGAAGAAATTTTGCCTTATCCAATCTAAACCTCTGGTGCAACCTGACTCAACTTCCTCTCAGCTTACTGAGTGTTAAGAGATTGACCTCCCCCTCACTACAATCTCCTTTCAAGTAGTTAGAGAGATAGCAATAATATCTTCTCCAACCTTCCCTCTTTTCTCAGGCTGAACAACCCCTGCTTCCTGTAAGACTTGTGCTCTAGTCCTTTCACCAGCTTCATTGTCCTTCACTGGACACACTCCAACACCTAGATGCCTTTCCTGCAGTGAGTAGTCCAAACAGAAGACAGTCAACAGGAAGAGAGAATGACAGCTGCAGATAAAGATGCCCACACACACACCCCACACACACTGGAAGAGAATGACACCTAGAGATACAGGGCTCACATGGTTCCATCTAGCACTACAGAAGCTGACCCAGTAATAAAGATCCAGTCTGACAGTTTCAGTTGTCATTGTGTAGGTTGTGGTGAGGCAAGGACAAACTTTGGTGTAGACCAGAAGAAACATAATTATCCTTTATGTTCTTTCAGGCTTACAAAGAAGAGCAGAGAGAAATCAGGTACTGATTTCTGATGACTACTGAAACTGATGACTTTGACTACTTTGATAGAGTTGGAATTTTTTCAGAGGTACATAGTGAAAGGATAAGAAGCCATAAACAAATCTGTATCAAGGGAATTTCTGATTAGATACAGGAAAAAAGTCACAGTGAGGATGGTCCAATGTCAAAACAGGTTATTCAAATCAGCTGGAATGTCCTTAGAGATACTCCAAATTAAACTGCACACTGGAGCCGCATGAACTGCCCCCAAAGCTTATTTTGCTTTGAGCAGGATATCAGACCAGATAACTTTATATATTCAATAATTTTGCAATTGCAAAAGCTATGCATTCTAGAGTGTCTTGACAACAGGGAAGCACTTGGTACAGCCAGATCATTGGTGTCCCACTAGGAATACCCTTTTGTTTCCAGTATTTCAGAAAAGTACAAGATGTTTGTTAAGCAAGTTCAAGTAACTGGGTACTCAAAGATGGTATATATGCAATCTGAAGATCACCACAGACATACTGATTAACATAATAGAGATTCTGGAGAAACCCATATGTAAAAAAAAAAACTCGTAACATTTCTGCAGTCATAAATTCAAATGTCTGGCCTCAAGAAAAGATATGCAAACAATGCAAACCTTGATAAGCATATCTCTCTACCCACCAAAGACCTAAGACAGAGGTAGAGACTCGTGATCCCAGGAAGATTATCAGTAGCATGTTCCCAGAGTCCCTAGGCTGTCATCCATCATAATCTTTATGAAAAATGCTAGAAGGAATCTGGAAAGCTCAGCACCAAAGGATTTGAGTCAACCGTCTTTTCAGTCATGCTGAGGAGATGTTGAAATACTACCTGAATTGTCATGCTGTGCTGCTTCTGCTTCATAGGCATACATGGAAGATGGCTGGTCAGTACCCCTACAGTTTCACAGCGAGATCCAGCCCACACTAGCTCAGATCAGAAAAGACCCCAGATCTTCTCTGAACACAAGGTTTCTATATTAGGAAAAGTTATTTATTTATTAATTTATTTATTTATTTATTTATTCATAATTGCCAATCCTTACAGGAGTCATAGTTTATCAAGAGTGATGGGGTGACAATTTCCCATTATAGAGAAAGTCCTGCCCATGAACACCTGATGCTCTATATATGGGTAAATGGATAATACAAATGTCCATGTAAGCAGATACACAATGCCTAGAGGACCAGCATTTTGTGACATAGCTCTCTTCACTCCTTTGATGTTTTTGGAGGTGACTACTCTATTTTCACCTGCCTAGTAAAATTAAAATACCCATGGCAACCACAATTGAAATGGCACATCTCAAAGTTTGCAGGGTTTCATCGCCCTGGGAAGCATCCACATGAATAATCAGCATGAATTTAGTTTCAGACCTTGATGTATTATTCAAGCAAAATAGCTTGTCAGTTACTTCCAGTGGATCAGAGGTTCTTTTACAAACTTCTACCTGCTTTTTAAAAGGCATCACTTATACAGAAATCTTATTCCCCAAGGCCTCACAGTGTTTTTGGACAAAGGGATATTTATACGTATGTGTAATGTATGCATATATATATGTGTGTGGTTTTATATGTATATATCTCATATATTGCTATATAGGCATTGGGAGGTGAGGAATTAAATGTGCATATAATGATGATACTACTTAGACTTAGTGCTCAAGACCACTAGAATTTGTCTCACTGTCCTGGTTCCATCTGGGATAGAGTTCTTTTTCTTCCTAGTAGGTGTTACGGTGATGTGTTTTGGATTTAACATGAGCATAATGTTGATAGCACCGACATTTTGTTGCTAAGTAGTGCCTTCCTTAAGTCAAAGACTTTTCGATGTCTCATGCTCTGCTAGTAAGAGTGGCACAGAAACCTGTGAGGGAACACAGCCAAGACCTGAATTTGCCAAAGGGATATTTTATACCATGGAAAGTCATGTATGGTATATAAACATCATGAGTTGTCTGGAAGGTGGCTGATATTCGGGGACATGCTCTGCATCAGTCAATGGGTTGTGAGCGTCACTTGTTGTGAGCAACCACAACAATGGTTTATTGTGCATCACTTGTTTCTCTTGGATTCTGTTACATCGTGATGAAGATGATGATGATGGTGATTATCATTATTTTCATCATTACTGTTTTATCATCGTTGTTATTAACATTAATATTATTACTATTATTATCATTGTGTTTGGTTGATTTCAGTTATTCAGTTTTTCTTATCTCAAGCCATGAGGCTTACCTTCCTTTTCATAGTCTTCTTCCCATCACAGGGATGTGCTGAAAATGATTGGGTAGCTCCATGGTACTTAGTTACCAGCTGGAGTTAAACCATGGCACCCCCTCTCTCCCTGTGTGCAGCTGGGTGATAGCAGTCCTACAGCTGTTGGATGACTTTATTTAGCTGTGGTATCTTCAAAGTGTAGCAGCATAGCTATTGTCATCCTGGGAGTTGTAAGGAGTCTTGATATGACACATGTTCATGGATAAGAGAGGAGGGCAGTAAGGGTCAAAAGTGGGGTTCTTTTTCTAGTTTGTCTCATGATTAGGTTTCATGCTCACACTAGAACTACTGCCTTTAGCAAGGAATAAAGCAATAAATGGGGATCCCTTTTCATGTTTACTCAATATATGTGCTGAACTCCTAGGTAGTGCTTGCTGCTCTTCAAGATAACTTCCTGGAACAGCTATCATAGGTTCCTGCTATGACAGAGGGTATTCTACACTGAGCACATGCAGACTTGGGTACATTTAAATATGCACTCTTTTACGTCACATTCTACTGCGGTTTTTTTGTCTATAATTATATTTTTTGTATTGAATTAGACATGGTCACACCAGCTAGTCACCTCTATCAAATACCTTCCTGCCCTTTTGGCAGTCTGCTGGCAGAGTTTACTTATTCTCTTCTTATCATTGCTCGAAGTCAAAGTAAAGGCTGTTTTCAGGGATTATTTGACTTTTTCTCAATGGAGGAATAATGTTCTGAGGATATTTTTCCTGCTGAAAACTCCCCTTTTGTTGGGAATAGTTTTCCTTCAACTGTAAAGAGATAATACAATAACAGAATAGTAGAAACAGGAAAAAAAATGCTGTTGTCATATCTGACATTTTCAGCAAAAGAAATAGAGTCTGCAACAGAAAGTAGATTTTTGCTACTTCCTTCCCTTCTTCAGCCTATTCTTGTGAACTGCAATATCCACAGTCCAGTAACAGAAGTGTCTGAAGTCTGAGGGTAGCAAATGTAAGGCCAGACGACCCACTGCTTCTTTTCCATCTTCACATCCTGAAAAATATAAAGAAATAAGATGGAGTGAAAAGCAGGGTGCCAAAAAAGGTAGCTACAGGTCCAGTACTACCACGTTAATTTGAAAAAAAAAAAGAGATACTGTCAACAGCAGTCAGTAAGTCATTAAAATGCTATTGTTTATGCTTTGGGTTGCTTTATATTTAGTGACTTAAAACTCACTAAAAATCAGATATGTAAGAAGAGCTTTTTCCTCAAACTTTGCAAGTTATTACAAGCTAGAAATCCAAACAGAATATTTGATTTTATGACAGCCTCATTTTAATAATTAAATAACTCCTACCATGTATAGCTCATTCTCTGAGACAATAAAACATTCTTTACCCCAGGACAGTTAATTGAATTAATATTGAAATTTTAACCCATGCAGATTTTTCTCTGTCTCGTACTGAGGTAGAAGTCAGACACTGTGGATAAGCTGCCCCAAATCTGTCTAAAACCATGAAGTTATTTTAGGAGCAAATCATGAACCTTTCACAAGGTAAGTACAAAATTCTGCAGTAACAAGGGTCATACATGAAATGCATTAAGGAATCATTAAAACAGCTCAACAGTTACCTGGCACTTGAGCATTAGAAGTCAATTATACTGGCTATGCTTCTATTTTTCCTGTGTCCCCCCCACCCCCACTCAGAGATGCATAGTTCTCAGTCCCGTAAAAAAAATACTTTTGTCTTCTTTTTTGAGAAGACATGAGACAAGTGCATTTTTTTAGGAGAAACACCATTTTACTTTCGTAATTTTCTTTCTTTTGGAACAGCTGGCTAGAAGGAAACTATTTGCAGAAGTATTTTCATCTGGCAGTGGGAGATAGATTATGTACCATCTCCACTACATTGCTGAGTAGTCACACTGCTTAAACCTCATTGTCCATCTTCACTTGAAGCAGTACAGCAAACACAGGCAAAAAAGTCGCAAAATCATGGAATATTCTTAGTTAGAGGGGATGGATTCACAGTGGTCATCTAGTCCAAAATGTAAGTGAACCGAATCATCTTTACCTTTGCAAGTCCCCCACTACAACCTATTTTCTAAACTAGAAAGAGATAAATTTGATGAGTGAACTGTTAAATTAATAAGGAATTAGTTGGAGAGATGCATCCAGAGGGTCAATGGGTCAACATCTCAAGGGACATCAAGTGATGTCCCTCAGGGGACCATATTTGGACAAGTATTATTTACTATCTTCATTAATGACAGAGGTGAAAAGATAGCCCACCCTTAGCAAATTTGCTGATGACACCAAGCTGAGTGGTGCAGTTGTCTCACCCAAGGGACGGGATGCCATCCAGAGAGACCTGAACAAGCTCGAGGAATGGGCCCATGGAAATCTCATGACGTTTAACAAGAGCAAGTACAAGGTTGGGGAAATCCCCAGTACCACCACAGGCTGGGGGCTGAACAGATCAGAGCAGCCCTGTCCAAAAGGACTTGGAGGTGCTGGTGGAGGAGAGGTTGGACATGACCCAATCATGAGCATTCACAGCCCAGAAAGCCAAACATGTCCTGAGCTGCATCCAGAGCACTGTGGGCAGCAGGGCCAGGGAGAGGATTCTGCTCCTCTGCTCTGCCCTGCGGAGACCCCACCTGCAGTGCTGCATCGAGCTCTGGGGTCCCAGCACAGGAGGGACATGGACTGGTTGGAGACAGTCCAGAGGAGGCCACAAAAATGATTTGAGGGAAGGACCACCTCTCCTGTGAGGAAAGGGTAAGGGAATTGAGATTGTTCAGCCTGGAGAAGAAGATTTGGGGTGACCTAACTGTGGCCTTCCAGTACCAAAGGCGGCCTACAAGAAAGATGGAGAGAGACTATTTACAAGAGCATGAAGTGATGGGACAAGGGGGAATCCTTCAATGTGAAAGATGGTAAGTTTATTTTCTATATTAGGAAGAAATTCTTTGCTATGAGGTTTGTGGATGCCCTATCCCTGGAAATGTTCAAGACCAGTTTGGATGAGGCTCTGAGCAACCTGTTCTAGAGAAAGATGCCCCTGCCCTTGGCAGGGGGCTGGAACTAGATGATGTTTAAGGTCCACAGCAATCCAAACATTCTATGACATATCATAAAAAAGTCAAAATACATTTTGAGTGTAGTGTATAGTTTTTTTAATCAACTTAGAAGCAAACCATTCCCAGTATTGCTTGCAAATTAACCACCTACATAATGACCTAATGAACACTGATTGATGAGTATAGTCTTGTAGCATGAACACAACCCCCAACCCCAGGATTTCTTTAATAGAAACACACCTAACTGAAGATTCAAGTTACAAAATCTGATTGCACCTGTTATTTATAACTTCAAATGTATTAATATTATTCTCTAGCAATTCAGACTATGTAGGGCTACCAATAATATCCACTGCAACTCTATGCCAAAAGCAGTATCACCTGCTGTCCCCCTTGCTAGCTGTAATGTTTAATTATGTGATCTCAATTAACCAACTTTAGATGTGAAGGAATTTCACATGCTTTCAGTATCTGGTATTCTCATATCACCTTTGCAAACCCCATTTTTTTGTGGCTTGCGTCACAGCTGTTAGATCTTCCTTTCTACTTTCTGAATTTAATTATAATTGCTTAAAATTGTCTCTATTCTACCATTAGATCTAAGAATACTTACACTCCAGTACTATCAAGCTGACTGTTTTCTAAGTAAAGCTAAGGTTAGCAGAAGTAACAACCCCCTTAATGGAGGCAAAAGGACTTTACACAGCCAGATTCCTCTCTCTCTCTCCTGCCACATTTCCTAGATCAAGGAAACTCCACTAATTATTTTGCTCAGAGTTTCAGGGTTTACACCTGAGAGACAGCCCTGTAAAATTTTCCATCTATCAGTATTTGCAACTTGGGTTTAATCTGCTTTGTATTCTAATGATTCTCAGAATAGAAAATATCAAAACTTGCCCCGTTCAGCCATAGGGGAAATTATGATGTTGTTTTTGCCTTAAAAAATCCTTTGTTATTTCCTCTTGAAACATAAGATATAGGGTATTTTTTTCTGACAGCTGCTTTTATCAGTACTTAAATGAGAAGTTAAGGGAGCAAAAACTATTCTTAAAGGGCAGCAAAAGATTAATACTGTGGCTGTAGTTCAGTTGTGATTTCATGATGTCCAATTGAAAAAAATAAAAGACAACTTACTTCTCAGCTGTTGAAATTGTGGATTTTAACAGAAATGCTTATAAAACAATATCATTACATTGCCACTGTAGAATACTAGTAAATCATTATTACTCTGTAATAGATGGAAAAAAGTTTGGAGTATGAAGTAACATTCAGTCCTTTATTTTGAAGAGCATTAATTTTATGGCCATCACCCTAGCTGACTGGTATCTTTGAGAATGTGTTATTGAATGTACTGAAGATCTGTATTTCTAGCTAAAATCAAAACGCAGTTGAGCTCTTTTGCCAAATATCTTCTCAGCACCAATGAGAAACTGCATTGCTAAATTAAAATTTTGCAGTTATGCCTTATTCTTTTTCAGTACTGTCTGGCAAAGTGCATCGTATACTTTGCAACCGAGGACGGAACAGTTCTGCACTTAACAATTTTACATAGGCTATGGTAGTTTACGGTCCCTCATGCCACAAGAGTGTGATCCTGCTTCAGAGGCTCTCCCAACTGATGTGAGTCGCCAGTCAAGTTTTTACCCATCACACTATAGCTCAGGTGCGTTTTTGAACTAAAACCCTCATCTGACTGCAGAAGCCCTGTGCCACATAATCTCCCAAATATGGATCAAGATCTGAAGCCAGGGTACAACACTGATTTTTTAGTTTAAAAACTATTCACAGTGATTTTATCTTCAAGGATTGGAAGAATATAGTAACTTATTGAATATTTTTGGACGTATGTGTGAATGTGAATGTGTCACATAAAAACATATTTTGCATCAGAAATTTGACTAGGCACTCATCAACTGCTAGAGATGTCATAAGTGTATTGGATCACTTTTCTTTTTAATGCCAATTATTGTTACAGTTCTTCCTCTGAACAGCATTTCCAACACCACATTTCACTGTGCTTTAGCTCCGTGTTTTTCAGCTAGTATGTAATTCACTCAGTGAAAAATATTTAAGAGCTCTGCTCTGTAATTATCTTCATCCTTGCAGCATTTTAAAAGAGGTCTTCTATTTTCCTCCTGGTGACTGAGCATCGCATTTGCAGAAATGTGTTGGCGTATCACACAGAAGAGTTAACTCAGTAAATTCAGCAAATACAGTTTGGAGACTGGGTAGCTGTAAATCACCAAGAAAACAGTATTCAGAAACTGCAATAATTCCAGCACAAGTTTCAGTTAAGAAAAGATTCCAAGTTAGGATTTGGTATGGAGGGAAATAGAGATGTTTTTCATCATTCTCTGTATTAATACAGAAGTGAGGAACTGAAACTAACTCCAGATTGCTTTTAGGTGTTTGCTAAAGAGATGTCAAAAACACTTGAAGCTCTTAGTTTTATTTTTTTGATAAACATATGTCCCAATTATTTTAGATTTGAATGTACTATGGTATTTTTAAAACTCCACAGGTAGTCTAAAATTCTTTCTTCTAAATAACAGTATATAATGAAAACATATCTGTAAATATTCATAATTTTCCTGTCGAGGATTGGAAAGGTACTGTTATGATTTTAATAAAACATTAATTTCTGCTGATGTTTAAAATGGTTTCTCCCAATCTCAGAAATGATCTTTTCACTAGATTTTACATACAGGGTTGGGAAAAACACAGTATCTTTTAATTTAATTGCTATTATGGCAGGATTTGCAATAAGCCTTTTAAGGCACTTTGCTTTATAGATTGCTACTAAATGTAATTAATTGCGTCAATTGTGTATCTCCATGTGAATATGCACATGCACTTAAACACGTTTGTATACACACACATGTAAGTAAATACTTACACTCTGGAAACACACACCTGGACAAGGGAGATACAGCCACTGCAAAACTTAGTTTTAAAATTCTGTTTTATAATATTATCAAAATGCCATTTTCTGTCATAGCTTTTTTCCTACTGTTTATTTTTTCCTATCCTTTCTTAGAGCATGAGTAAGGCAATTGTGAGTTACTTGCATGGTAACATATACATACGGTGAAATCAGTTTAAGGCTCTTTCTACAGCTATATCTGACTAACAACTTTGGCCTTTTATTTCCTAAGTCTTTCCATCTTTGGCAATTTTCTACAGGCCTCAGTTTCCTACCTTCTGTGGCTATTTTCATAAAAGCCATCAGAGTAAATTCCTTGTGCTGGTCACGGGAGTAATCAGACTGGCAGATATAACTGCTCTCATTTCACGTGTTTCAGTTAGTCAAAGCAGAGGTTTCAAAGGAGTGAAAATCAGGTTAATCTGTGGTTTTCCTCCTTTGCTGAGAGGCATCTCTCAAGACTCACCTGTGTGTCTGGGATGCCATGCAGAAAGATCACTTGAAGTATTTCGAATATCCAGATATCCATAAATGGTTTTCTGAAAAACCACTGTATTAGTAAAGGCTGCTTCATCCAGAATTTGGCTAGATGAGGCCTAAAAGACGTAAACACACAGCCAGAGATCGCCCACACCCTGGCAAAACTGGTTGCTTGAGCAACCAGCACTGCCTTCACAGGGCTTAATCTTTGCATTGTAAATGTTGTGCATCTGAAGAAAAAAAAAGCAGAATGTTAGGAGCATGTGAGAGTCAGGACTGAAGTTCCTGTCCTCAAAGCCTCATCCCTAGCCATGGCGGTTCATCCATTTTCCCTTCCGTTTGGATGGACACAAAGGATATATTTCTTCTCAGTTTTCCAGCCACCAGAACTAAAGCTGTAAGAACTGGCAAGACTAACAAATACCTGCTCCTCTTTCTATCACCACTGTACTGTACTTCAAGCTACATCAGTTGACTTTTATTTTCCCAAACATTGTAATGTTAAAATTGCTGATGCATTTTTTTAAAAAATGTTGTAATGGCTAAAATTTTGATAAATTACTGTGGGTGTTATTTTTGATAATTTAACATAATGGATGCAGCCTTTTCACTAATGTAGCAATTAAGTCATCACTGTTCCGTGGCCTACACAAAATTATTGTGTCTCAGTTTATTGCTCTTACCTTCAGTACCATTTTGCCACAAGTCCGACACCAAAGTCAGAAATCATACGAGAAAGGTCATTAACTGAAACTCTTATTTTTTAGTATGTTCCACTGATATTAAAACAGTTGCAATTAGCTCTGCACCTAAAACATGGTTTCCCCCTGCAATCATTGTTGCTGCAGGTACATGTCTGTTTTAGTCAGTTTTCACTCTGAATAAGGAATATGCACAAGGACATACAACCAGAATTATCTGTCTTTAAGGTGCTTCAGCTGCATTGCTTATCTTTTAATTCTTGGTTTGATTATGAGCAATATATGTATAAGATTCCCATATTTATGTCATGCCAGTCTTCTTTTTCATAGAAGCCAATGTACTGATGCAAAACCAGCTTCCATTACAAATTACTCTTGGTCTGGTTGTGGTGGAGTTACTTATTATTTTTTAAAATTTCATTGCTGTGGCTGCTGCTATCAATACTAAAATAGTGTGTGTCATAGAATCATAGACTCACAGGGTGGCGTGGGTTGGAAGGGTTGAAGATCATCTTGTTCCAACCCCCCTGCTATGCACAGCAGCATCTTTCACTCAACCAGGTTGCTCTGAGCTCCATCCAAACTGGCCTTGAAAACTTCCAGAGTTGAGGCATCCACAACTTCCCTGACAACCTGTTTCAATTCCTCACTACCCTCACTGGAAAAATTTATTCCCTAATCTAAACACACTGTCTTTCAGTTTGAAGCCATCCACACTTTTCCTGTCACTACATGCTCTTGTAAACAGTCTCTCTCCATCTTTCATGCAGGTTCCCTTCAGGTACTGGAAGGCCACAACTAGGTCACCCCAAAGCTTTCACTTCTCCAGGATGAACAGTCTCAATTCTCTCAGCTTTTCCTCATAGGAGAGGTGACCCGTTCCTCTGATCATCTTGTTGTCCCTCCTCTGGACTGTCTCCAACCAGTCCATGTCCTTCCTGTGCTGGGACCCCAGAGCTCGATGCAGCACTGCAGGTGGGGTCTCAGCAGGGCAGAGCAGAGGAGCAGAATCCCCTCCCTGGCCCTGCTGCCCACGGTGCTCTGGATGCAGTCCAGGACATGTTTGGCTTTCTGGATTGTGAGTGCTCATGGCTGGGGCATGTCCAGCCTCTCCTCCACCAGCACCCCCAAGTCCTTCTGGGCAGAATCTGTTCATCCCACAGCCTGTGTTGGTACTAGGGATTGCTCCAACCAGGTGCAGCACCTTGCTCTTGTTAAACATCATGAGATTTTCATGGGTCCACTCCTCAAGCTTGTTCAGATCTCTGTGGATGGCATCCCATCCTTCAGTGTGTCAACCACGTCATTCAGCTTGGTGTCATCAGCAAATTTGCTAAGGTTGCACTTGACTCCTTTGTCCATATCATTAATGAAAATATTAAATAACACTGGTCCCAGTACACAGCCCCAAGGGACACCACTTGTAATGGATGTCCATCATGACTCTGAGACATTGACCCCTATTCTCTAGATGTGACTAACTGCTTTCTTATCCATCAAATTCATTTCCCTCCAATTTAGTGAGAAGTATATTGTGGGGCCTATGTCAAAGTCTTTACAACAGTCCAGATAAATGACACCTGTACACCTTCCCTCATCCACTGATGAAGTCACTCATAGTAGGAGGCTGCTAGGTTGGTCACACTAAACTTGTCTTTGGTGAAGCTGTGCTGGCTGTCCTGAATGGCCCCCCTTTCCTCCATGTGTCTTAACATGGTTTCCAGGATGATCTGTTTCATGGCCTTCCAATCCACAGCAGTCAACCTGATAGTTCTCAGGGTTCTCCTTTTTCTCCTTTTAAAGATGGGTACAAACACATACAAACACATATTTCTAATAGGACCTCAGAGTTGTTACTCTAGATTTTAAGACTATTTGAGAAATGGGTGTTTTTGTGTCCCCCAGTATACAACTTCATGATAAGAGAAACAACAACTCCATGATAAGAGAAAAGAGTCACAGAAATTGAAAAGTATCTATTTTCTGTTACCTACGCCAGTGCCTGTAAATGGGCTCAAAGTGTTTCTATCATTTCTTTGATAAAGAAAGCCTTCTTCATTCAGGAAGAAATAGCAAGAGAGATACCATCACAGCCTTGAAGTGTCAGGACCTGTCCTGCCTTGCCAATCTGTATGCTGCTTAGTGGAGAGACATGTGAGCATAAAGACAATCCCAGCCGTGTACTGCAGGTAAGAGCATGGATACACGCAAGGGCCATGTATTAGCCAGCACATTATCAATTGGCAGCTGAGCTTATCTTATGCATGTAGCCATGCCTCAAGCTACCACGAGAATAAACCACCTACTAATAAAGCATTAATATACAGCAGGTGCCTAACTACATTGACCAAGTTACAACTGGCCCTCATTTTCATGTGAAAAATTGTGGTTTTTGAAAATCCTAGCTGAAGGCTTTGCAGAAATGGTATGCTGTCACATCAAAACCCAGTCACATCAGGTATCCTGGTCCTCGGTATAATACAAGACCCAGGGGGACTGATCAGTTTAAAAAGAGAAACTAGTCTGCCCCAGGCAAAAAAATAATTCAGAGCAACACTAATTCACACTACCAAATGGAATACGACAGCAAGCTTTCTGCTCTATCGATAATCTTACTCTCTCTTCAGCTACCCTCCTCCCCTACAGGGAGAAAAAAAAAAGGAAAGAAATCTACTTCTACCAGCTAATGCAGCTTCAGGGTATTATTTTTATTCCCCTAAACTCTAGTTTGGTTCAGAACACTGTTCCTACCACAAACAAAATCCTACATGTGTATGCTGAGTAAATAGGAAGCATTACAGGAAAGAAAATTTATTAGTTGTCTCTTGCACAGGCACACTATCCTTTATTTCCAGCTAAAGAAGGTCCTGTCTGAACAGCTCATCAAATGGATTCAATATGTTGTCTTTAATTCCTCTAAACCCAGGAAAAGGAATTCCAGACACCCTAGTATTTTGTATGTCCAAAACCAGAACCAGTTCAGGCACCAAGGAAGCTCTCTGTTCACAGTGGTAGGCAGTGGGGGTCTTTCCTTCTCCCTACCCCCATTTCCCTTGCTGCAATCAACAACTAAATTGATCTGACACTTCATCCATATAGCAAGGACCCCAGGGAGTGGGGATGTATGCACTGCGTGGAGTGCATTGGGGAAGAGAGGACCTGGGTAGGTGGCGAGGGGTGGGGGGAAGATAAAGGGTTCAAAAGTAAAGTCATCAAAAATAATGAGAGCGTTCTACCCAGCTTCCACTGCAGCAGAGGAGCAAAGTGCCCTTTCAAATAGGGTGTCCCAGTCCGCCGCTGGAACAACTGGTCACAGAAAGCTGCAAGCAAATTGCCTTGACAAGGCTGTTACTGTTGTTAAGAGTTCAAAGGTTTTGTACACTAGGTCAGTGGCTGCCAATCAAGCAGACAGAAAAAGCTGCTCATTGAGCCTGTGATTTCTACCTAGGCCGCTATTATCCCTCACTATTCCTGTACCTCAGCAGCTCCTCTGATTAAACTAGCCTCCCTTTTACATCTCTTTCAGAGTGAGATTCACACACTAATTAGTTGCCTGCTCTCCACTGGGATGTCAGACCCTCAGTCAATTTATCTCTATTTCAGCCTGCTCAGAGTGACTTCCCCAGTTATCAAAATTTAATCATGCCTTCAAAAATGTTGAAAAGTGGTCATTAGAGGCAAAAGGCCACAGGATACAATATTCATTTTTCTCTATCTTCCAGTCATCCAGCTGGCATCTATAATGGATATCCTGGGGGCTGTGAGAACACGTTGATTTATGCAACCTTGCTCTTGCTCTCACTGTGGTGCACCAGCCTGCTTTAAAGAACGGGTTTTAACAAGGTCTGAGGTGGGAGGACATTAATCATGGTAGCATTGTATGTGAAAAAGGGTGCTGTGTAGTCAGAAGAACCCCCTACAGCAGGGCAGTTAGATTTTTTTACCACCTTCTCAGAGATAAAGGAGAGTTTGACAATTGATTAGACCTTTCTGTAACCTTGCAGTCCTGTGAAATGATGAGAGAGAGAAAGGGAGGGGGAAGAACAGTGAGAGGGGGAGGGAGACAGACAGAGAATGATTCTCATACTGACGGTCTTAAATGTGCAATAACTTTATGATTCTTGACTGAAACTGGCTATCAAAATCAGTCCCAACTCAATACAGTCTAAAAAAAAAGATCATTCTTTGAATAAGAGTCCTTTCAGCTGTACATGTCAGAGGCAATCATGGGCACCAGCAGCCCGCAGTGACTTCCCTGAATACTCTGTATTGCACAGTGAAACCCTGATAAAAATGGCATTGGATAACATCAATCCAAGCTGTAACATTCCAAAGTAGGTTTCAGCAAAATCAACAGTGATGAATTGAAATTTGTTGACAATAGGCTGGAGGGTGAGGGGGAGCAGGGGAGGGTAGTGGTGGTGTGATTATTATTCTCTCTTTCTCTTCTTTGAAACCAGAGGAATGATTTCCAAACCTTGATGCACACAACTGAATGCATACATTTGCATGTGATGAGCCAATGCAGAATATGAAGGCAATATCTGAGTGTGCAAATCACAGCTTTGCTTTGTCCATGAAGGGTTCCCTGGTGAGCAATGCGTATGTAAATGAGTGTTGAAAACTGGGCTCACCTAATTTGTTTATCATGACATCGGGCGTTTTTTCCCTTGACCAACAGACAAGAGTGGAGGGTCACAACTTAAGAGTGGATGGAGCAGGGCACAGTATGCCCTGCCTACTCCATGCCCACTCTGCCAAAGTGACTCAGTCCTTAACTGCAATCTCCCTGCTATTTTGGTCCTGGGCTTTACTCTCTATGAGATGCAATATTTGCCATTTTCCTGTCCTGGGATCTCTCAAGCTGAAGAAGTCTCCGGAGTTCTCTCCCTCCCTCCTTGCTGATACTTGAGACCATGGGGGTAAATGTTCAGCACAGTATGCGGGCATTGAGCTGAACAACTCATTACTTGTACAGGGAGGAGAATGCAACTAGTCCTCATATCATGCTGGAAATTTAACCCTGGATGTCATAAGACACTGTTCTTTTCCACAGACAGAAATAAAATGAGCTGGAGAGAACATAGGAAAAAAAGCCTCAAAAGCACTTTCCAATTTTCCCTCTTGGCATTGGTGCACTGAAATCTGTTCCTTGACTGTGGCCAGCCCACCAGTCTACCACAGTTTTCTGTTTCCAAAGCAGGTTGCTGCTAACCACTTCAAAAAGTGTCTGTTAAGGGCAATGTTAGATACTGATCTAGGCATTAGAGGTCAGTAAAGTAAATGGCATCAGATCTTTAAAGTCTGGAGTGACAAAATGCAGGGCCAATATTTTTTCAACTGTACAAGGATATTTCTCCACATCACCTTCCGCCTAGAGAATGGGAGGGTGTTTTCCAGTCTATGACTCATTCTTTGTGTTTCAAACATACACTGCAATGCTAGATAACAACTTCTGCATTTGGTTGCTAACCTATTACTTGGTCTTTCCTGCTGCAACAGGAAGGACATCAAGCATCAACTATTCTTCAGCATATCAGCTACTTCAGGCAAGCAGTCCACCTGTCACTAAGCAGCCCGTGTTATGATACACCATGAGATATATTCAAAAGGATTTAGACTTGCAATTTAAAGGGGTATATTGGATCTATGAACAGAAGAGTGCATGTGCCTAGCCACATTAATTTCAAACCGGATCCTTTAAATTCAGGGGCACTGGTTTACACAAATAAACCCTGAGTACATTAGACAGTATTTGTCCTGGACTGCAGCAGACTGAGTAGACAGTAGTAGACTGAGTCATACTGGAGTTTTCAAAACAGGCTGAGGGAGTTCTGCCCTCAGCATCTTTGCAAAAACCAGCAGTGTTGGTCTGGAGAAGAAACCCTCAGTTTCCTGCTATGATTTTTGAGCTTCCAGTCAAACATATTCTACATGCAGCACATATTTGGCACATCTATCGTAAAAATGAAAAATTGTTTTTGAGGGAGTAAGAACAAATCTTGAATATAAACACCAAAAGTGCAGTGTAAGTGGGTTTTACTAAAAGACTGTCATGTTTCTTTCTTTGTTGACTCAAGATTATTCAAAGAATATTCATAAGTAAAAATACCATCTCTTTTTCTGGTCTTTTGCAAGGTTAGCTACGTATAAAAAGGAAGGGAAATTAAAAATCCTGGAAAATGATGACTTCATGGGAGTAGTAACCTGGTGACTGCTAGTATTTTGGACAGCACATATTTCATGTCAACACCGCCCCATATTTTATGCCAACAGTATAGAAATAGAGGCATTAGTTATGTTTTCTCTTTGGTAGAAATGAATGGAAGTACTAAATTATGGTTTTGCTCCATTTTGTCTTCGTGGTACTGTTGGCAAGCATGAAAGCTGTAATTTTCATTAGAAGTCTCATCCAGATCTTTGGCAGCAATTATATTATTCCTAGAAAGACTCAGCCACAAACAGAAAATTAACTCAAAAAGCAGTGCTCGTATTAGATTTAATTTTTTGTTATTTTTCAGTGGTACAAAAAGAATAACCTACAAGTACATGATAGATAGATAGATAGATAGATAGATAGATAGATAGATAGATAGATAGATAAACTACATCACAAGGCAACAAGATAATACTGACTATAGAGTGTTGTCTTGGGGTGACATGATGTTTGTATCCCAATCGTCTGATAAGCCTGGGAGCTGGGGGGAGGGGAGAGGCGCGCAGTTTGGTTTTAGAAACTGTCCTCCACTGGCTGGCCTTGAGAGTCGAATTCAACACACAAGGAGAGTTTTTTTTCTTCCAATAGTTAGTTAGCTAGCGTAGATAGCAGCAGGAGGAGATGCTTTGCTTTCTTTTTTTCCTTCTCCTCCTTTTTTTTTTCGTTTTTTCTTTTCTGTTTTTTTTTTTCCCTTTTTTCGCCTTTCTTTTGGAACTGTTAAAAAATCTGTCTGGACTGAAGACCCAGGGGAGCACCGTGGGGGGCTGCGTCTGGAAACCACCAAGATCTGCGCAGCAACGCTCCCCAGCACCAGAGGCTCTGAGACAGAGCAACCACCTACAGGACGGACTTCTTTCCTAAATCTGTCATCTCTCCAGAGCGGCATCATCGGGTATTGTTCAATTTACTGTGCCAGGGAGTGCTTTGCCTGTTTAATAAACAGGGTTCTTTCCACTTCTCTCGGAGGAGGTTTTGTTTTTTTCAAACCGGTTGGGGGGAGGGGAGGGAGTGCCCCCTTAAGGAGGTTTCCTCCCAGGTTTGCCCTAAACCAGGACAAGTGTAGTTGTTCACTCTCTATTTTTATACCAAGAATGTAACAGAATAAAACCAAGTTAAGACCTACAGCAAAATGCATTTAAAAAATAGAAGAAAATATATGGACTATGTGGAGAACTTGAAGAAATAGCAATACACTCACGGTATTGTAAAATTTCTGACGATAGCTGCTGATAACATTGAAGGAATGCATATGCATCTATTTGCCTGTGGGTCTCTATCTATGTTTATGCATATATAACAGCTAATTCATATAATAGTGGAACTCAAAACTGTCAGCTAAAAGCAGAGGAACTTATGATGTATATAAAGCACTTCTAACAGGCAAAGACTCATGCTCTATTTTTCCTACTTAAGGATCCAAACTGACATAAAATAAGTACTTTGAGAGACACCATTTTTCAATTGGAAGACTCTTAGTAATGGACTATTATTCAAATCCAATAAATAACAATAACAGTCATTTGCATGTTGTTGCAGTACTGTAAATGTAGTGCGCTTACCAGAAAAAAAAATTAAATGCTAACATTTTTCAAAAGTCTTAATTCAAAGGAACCCATCCCAAAACCATGTGACCCTGAGTCACTTCACAACTCTGGAATTTCACTCTGAAATTACCATTCAAGCAAATACCTAATCCCAAGAAATTTAACTGAAACTGCAGTTAGCAACAGGTAAGGCTCTACAATGTCCTCACAGATATTATGAAGAGGTTGGGAGCTCTTGTACAGTTTTTCAGGCAAATGGCTTCATTTCTTGAAAACTGTGAACTGTGAATTTTTATATTGAGTTATAAGGTAGACCAACACTGATATCCATTAAAAAAGAATTCTCAAAATAGCTGAAAATAAAAGCTTTTAGAAAGAACAGTATCCATTATTTTTCACATATTGCAATCACTAGGAGAGTGTACATTCAAAAATCCAGATACTGTCCATTCCACAAAAAGCACTGAACATTCTAAGGCAAAATATTTTTGTAAATATGAAAGCAGAGATTTTTTTTGGTTATGGGGTTTGAGAGGGAAATGATAATGTACTGTTATTTAACTTCATTGAATCAGTGTCTTTACTCTTGTTGCCGCACATGGTGAAGAAGGTACACTATTAGGAGCCACTGCTAAATCCACTGAAACAACCAGACAATATGAATATTACTTGCCACAACAAAATACATGTTTTCAAGATAAAATAACCTACATGTTCTAAAGTAACCCACATATAGCAAAATTATGACCCAGCTATATTTATACACATGGGTGCAGTTTTCACACACTATTATGGTCTCATATTGTATATCTTTAAATCATGCTGCAAAAGTTTCTGTCTTCCCCTAATGTCGGCTCTAATTTAGGATGAACAACTACTCTCATAAAGAAAAACTGCTGCTGCTGCTGTTTATTAGGCTGCAGAAAGGTCTCGCTGACTAATGTCCCAGGATTAAATGAATGTGGAATAATAAGAGCTGATTTATTTGTGCTCCAGCAGGATAAAGCTGCCACTGATTTTACAAGAAACTATTCATCTGAGGGCTACTATAGCTAGTAAATTGTGGCTGTTGCTGAAATTAGTCTCCAGGCCTTCATACAATCTGCAGAGTGAAGTAGCAGTGCGGTAATAAAGCTATTGTGAGTACTTGGTGCATTTAAAAGGTCCCACTTTCATCCCAGTCTTAAGGGATTCTAGAAGTCAGCTTTCAGAGCTCTGCCATCAGAATGTCTACTGGCCTTAGCCTAAAATTTGCATTTCTACACTGGGAATGCATGAGAATTAAAAATGTATAGCTGACAAAAAAGGAGAGGAAATCTCATGATGTGGGGGTTGAGCTTTTTTTTTTTCTTTCACAAATTGGACTAATGTTTCCATTTCAGAATTACAGTGGGTACACAGGTCTCTATCCAGACCAGAAATTTTACTAAGACCAGTAAAGTGAATCCTTAATAAGATTGCAAAGAAACCTTTTTTTTAAGACTTCCTAAAATTTTTCTGATGTTTTCACTAAGATAATAATAAACTGAAAATTACCCAAATCACATTAAAAGAAAAAAATTAAATTGGCTGAACAATAAGGAATTAAGAGAGCCCTTTACAAAGAAGAAATAATGGGAAATTATGTAAATAAAAATTTGAAAGTGCAAACCATGCTTATATAGGACTGGGAGCATTATACAGTAATCCAATAAAAGGCTGGAAAGTGGTACATCAGATAGACAACTGCAGAGATATGAATGAGTGGCTGAGCCCTATGGAAATCCCCCATATTTAAAATAAAAGTGAAAATCTTTTCATGAATTTGTAAATCCTAACACATAATTTTTATTTAAAATTAGTTACATTTTTGTCTGTCAGGAATATTTCTTCCAGGCTAAAAGTCAGCTTATATTTCTAGAATTAGCTTTGATTCTTTATCTTGTACATATTCTCTGAACAAAATACAATACACATGATTCTCCAAGTCCACAGTTACAAAGTTCACTGCAGATGCAATAAATGAACACATATATTCCACATGCATTGGTACATTAAAGTGTGGTAGCCCCTCTTTCTTTCACAGAAAAAACTTGTTGGTGATACTTTGCTATAGTTATGTAGGCGTGATATACATTTCTGTGGAAATGAGTATGAGCAGCACAACCACCCGAAACTCCAACATTAACTCTCACAAATGGTTCTGAAATATCGATATGACTGTTACACAAAGCGGTCACATAACCACGTACATTGGAACAAGTAGAACACACACATAAAGCAAATACAATCTTAAAGCTTACAGTTGAGAGATAACACCACCTGAGAAGAATTCTGCCATTTCATTTTACCCTTCTTACTATTTTTGTTGCCTATTTCTGAACTGAATACAAAAGTATGTGGGATCTATTCAGGTTTGAAATGAAAATTTGGGCTAGAACTTCTTCAGGTAAAGAGCATCCATTAGTGAATTTTTCTAAGGCATTGAACAAGCTGAGAGTGTCCTCTATCTCCAGTTCAAACTTTTCCAGATAACACTTCTCACCTACAATGTATTTAATTTCTTTGCATTGTAACTATAGTGACAAATTTTACCCATAAAATATATTGCACTCAGCACTAGAGCTTTTTTGTTTTCAAATGAAAGGTTATCAACATTTTATTTTTATGCAATGCTTTATAATTGAGTGTTATGCCTTCCATCTTCAGCTAACCTATCCCTACTTTCAGGTGTAGTCAGTCTTTACTATATATTATAAATATTTCTCATAGTGCATACTAATAGTGCCAAAAGCCCTAAGGGGAGGACTATTGTGAAGACCACACTATAGGTTTAAGTTCCTTTTCAGGAGAGGAGGTGAGAGCGATCCATATACTTGAATGCCAGCACCCATGATAATCATAGGAAAAGTTACTACTGCCTCTAAGCTGAACACTTAGGTACAATTGAACCATTCATTTTCAGAAAACTAAGATTTTTCTAGGCTCTTAGGTACTAAAATTATTACCAAGCTCAACTCAAAATTCTAAAACTATGATCTGGTTCTATACTAAAAGAACAGCATGATTTTTTTTTCTGCCAGTCCTCTGCCTTCAAGAGCTTTTGTACATCTAGTTGTTGCAAATGAACAGGAACTATGTGTTTTGAGGAAGGGAAGAAATTAAAGGAAATAAACAAAAAGTTACTGAAAATACACACCAAGGCATTCCAGGAAGGGAAAATAAAGTTAGCACACTGACTTAATCACGTTGATATTTGGTGCGGTGCATGACAAAGTATATTTTAATGTAGATTTCAATGCACATGTTACACCAACAAAGTACCATAACTGCTGTTTAGAAACTCAGAGATAGTAGTATGAACATAGACAGAGCATCAACAATGGTGATCTAATCTTGATCTATGAACAAATCTTTCTAGCTGGATTCTTTTTTCCCCCTTACATTTTTTTCTAAGCATTTTTTTGTAAATTAAAAAAAATAGAAAACAAAACAAAACTAAAATAATTCAGAGCACCAAAACCAAACAAACAAAAAACAACCAAAACCAAACCAAAACAAAACACCAAACAAACAAACAAAAAAGCCCACCAAACAACTACATACTTCATCAAGAAAATTTTTCAGTTATAACCAGGTGATTTTGAACATAAGTGTACCAGACAAACCAGCTATAAAATTGGGGGGCTGGGGAGGTGGGGTGTGGAGGGTTGTTAAAGGAAAGCACTTACAGTACTGTTTTCAAAAAGCAACAAAGTGAAAAAATCTGAAGAATTCTTCATTAGCTTTTGGCATTGGATTTTTACAAAAGATAATCACAGTTAGAGAAGCATGTATTTTCTCCATCATTCATAAGGTGCAATGCTGGTTAGTGATCATCTTTGTTATCTTGTCAGAATAAAATGGCTACTGAATTAGATGCTGCTCTTTTATTGAAACTGAAAGGATAAATTAACTTCTTAAAACTCATTTGTAACTCCAGCTGTTCCTAAAGCAACAGTAACACCACTGTGTTTCATTAGTTTATCACCTGTGGTCATATTTAGTTCTGTTCAAGTTTTTGTGCCATATCTAATATCAAGATAAAGCCCTAGATCTAGAAAAAGAAGACTGCCTGTATTAATTAAAGTTATTGATTACTGGGGGTAAAAAATTAAGCATCTCTGGATATCAAGGAATCCAGCAAGGAAGAGCATTGCTTTCCTCTTTATGCAAAACCGTTCAGACAGAAAAGTTCAAAAACATCTTCTATCAGTTGTGATTCAAACAGCTATTCAAACAGCTACTTGTTCCCAATGTTCCTCTTATTTCTGTTGGTTTTTCTGAGAAGTGTTCTTTGCTCTTCATTTTTTTTTCCTGTTCTTTCTTATAAGCATACTTTGACTATACATTACAAATAAACATGATGAACAATATATGGATATTAATACATGAAGTTCACATGTTTTTGTGGGACTAGATTTGCTGACAATAGTGACAAATGGAGTTTGTCACTGGAGTTTGAGAGAGTATAATCTGCTCTCATGGCTCAGAGAGTTCTTGACATTTCATACTACATTCTTGCTGACTTCTGTGCACAAACATATGAAGATTTTAGGAACAGTTTGTTGTATATATGTAGCACTCATCAAGCTTTAATAAGAAATAAAGTTTAATAAAATTAATGAATATTTTTCTCTGGTAAACATTGAAGGACAATAATGTAAGAAATTTGAGTTACAGTGGTTATGTAAAGAAGAAATTTAAGCCACAGTTCTAACTGGATGTCAGGGTTGTGCTTGTGTGCTGTCATCAAGCCCCCAGGTGATCCAGGAGTGCTTCAATCAGTTACTGGATAGGTGTGAGGGCAGACAGACATAAGGCATGGTGATGGACTCCACTTCCAGCTGCCTTTGTGACAAGGAGTTCAAGAAGCTTTTGGACAATGCTTTCACGCACATGGTGTGACTCTTGGGGATGGTGCTGTGCAGGGCCAGGAGTTGGACCCAGTGATCCTTGTGGGTGCCTTCCAACTCAGCATATCCTGTGATTCTGTGAAAATATTTGACTAGATGCTAGAGGACTCTTCAGGAAAAATTTTTAAAAATCTGCAAGATTTCCCCATCAACTGTGCATAGGTCAGGTGATGCTCACTATTTGTGCACTTACATGTGTTGATTATTAACCTGGATGGAGACTCCAGCCATCCAGATAGCTCCAGCTGCTTATCTGACCAAACTGCACCAAAATGAGACCCTAGTGAATTTCAAAAATATGTCCTGCAGATACAGAAATAGCCATGTAGAATGACCACTTCTGCATATTTGTGTATGTTTCTCTAGATTGCTTAAGACAATCAATAGCAATGGATGGACTGTGCATATGTGGGTGCTCTCACACAGAATTTTTGACCACATGAATAATAAGAATTCATCAGAACAGTTCAGGGAATCTCAGCTGATTCAGCGAAGAAGGCATTGCAAAGCCCTCCTCAACCCAGACAACTGACCATTGGATTCTAGGGATGCAGTTTCAGATGGGATTACTTAACTTTGCAAAAGGAGAATAAAATTAGTTTTAAAAAACAGTGTCACCATGATTGATTGTGGAACAGAAAAAAAGCATGCGCTGGAAATCCATTCTAGAGTCTAGGAACTCACACTGAAAGATGGCAGCACTGAGTGGGTAACCATCAAGTTGAAAATATTTTTTTCTGAGATTGTCCTTCCAATACTATTTCTGTAGACTTACATAGGTAAAACTCTCAGCTAACCTTTTCTTTTCTCATATCCTGAAAATTAGATGGAGGAGCATTCATAACTTCACAAAAGGACCATAAAAACCTACTAGATTACTTCATCAGAACTTGATAATTGATTAACTTTTGACAGAACTTCTCACTAATGGTTCTAGAAGGATTTTTTTTCTTGTTGTTCAAATTAGTTGTTTTTACAACTTTTTTTTTCTTATGAGCACAAAGTTAGATTCCTTCTTTCTATGTTTATATCCACATTATTTTTCAAATTATTATAGACTAAGAACATGGTATTTTGTTAGCATTGAATAGGAAGCTGCACAACTTAAGTGAAATTCAGGTCATATTGAACTCAACAGAAAATCCCCTATAGAGAAGGTTTCTCATCTCAACTCTTTATACCATTGTCATATAAATTAAGAATGAGAAAATCAGTCTGGCAAAAAAGCTACTGACAACAGTTTTATGGAAATATCTGTTCAAGCTTCTAAAAGAATCTTCTTCAAAGCAGCTTCAAACTCAGTTCTAGATTTTGGGGGCTTGCTCATATTGTGGCAAACTTCTGGAGAAGAGTGTTTGCGGAAGATGTCTGAAAATGATTTCCAATAGAAATCTGAATATTTTTTTTATTTTAAAAAGTTACAGTCATCAGTAATATTTGGTTGACTGTCTACTGTTTCAATCATTATCACAGTATTGTTAGGGACAACCTGGATCTAATAAGGAAGAAACAAAAACAAGCTGCTTTGCATTATGCGGGGACAAAACAGGTCAAAGAAAATTCAAATTCTTACAGCTGTGTGATCAAGGTCAAAGATGATGAAAGAAGAAAAAAGTAACAATATGGACACTGTGAAACAATACTATGATTAAAATCTCATTTTACATCAAGGAAATTGCTTGAACACAAATAGAACCTCTTCTAGCTAACTTTTTACTCTGTAAACCTTTAAGATGTTCTTGGAATGTTTGATGAAATTTTCATCCCCTGTACAATAGCCTTTTGTAGCTTTTCTTATTAGTGCGGACCTGCAGCCTGCCAGCATTAAACATTAATCCTCTGCATAATGAAACTGTGAGAATGGATTTCTATGAAATTTCACACATTTGTTAGTCTGGTGAGGAGGACACTCATTTTCATGTCTGGCTTTTCAAGGTTTTCTGATTTAAAAAACCGTCTCTAAATTTGGGAGTGGTTGGAAAAAGGGAATAGTTGCTTTTTCTCTTATTAATGTTTTGATTTAACATTTAGTGGAAAAAAAATATAAAAATATTCAGTGGGAAATACTTGTGTTCAAATGAAGCTCACATCATGTAGTGATATTATGCTCCACTCACACTAGGCACACCAATTCCATGTGACCAGCACTGTCCATGTATTCCCAGGTGATATTCACAAGTACCTTATAGCCCACACCTGCTTTTTCTTTGCATTTGTACAAATCTAGGGTTTTTTAGATAAAACCTAACAGGATCTACACATAAACAAGATCTCCAGGCTTAAGACATCTAGGGGTAGGGGTGGGGCATATCCCAGATTTTAAGGCTTAGACTATTTGACTTCACATTAGCAACTCAGGGATTCAGATGAGGGATGGCAAGCTGAAGTCATATTCACCTGGGAGGAGACATTAAATGAGATAATAAAGGATATTGCAGACTAGGCGAAATTACATTGAGGTAATTTGCTCTGTTTCAGGAGACAGAGAGAATAAAAGCTCTTTTATCAGACTCTCCTCATGGGTGGAGGTGTCCTGGTGAATTTGTGGTTAAATGCAGTCAAGATGATGATACTGCCAGCCTGTCTTCTGAGGGCATTATCCAATATCTTAGCAAGAGGTAAGAGCCATTCCTGAGATAAGTACTTTTGGCTTCAGCAAGCATCTTCCATGAGTCAAAGGACATACCAGAAATGAAGCAAAATCTGTGTCTCTGTGCATTGAAGAGCACTTGCGTCATTTTTGTCACTAGCATCCCATCACTAGCCTTTCCTGTAAAGGGAAGAAAAGGAGTCACCAGATTGGACACAACTGATGGAAATGGTGATTTTAGAGTATAACATTAGCATACATATATCAACATTTTCTCCAGCTGGGCTTTAAGCATATATCTAATCAGTTTTACATGCTGTTACCTAATATTGGCACACCGACCTAGTGCATTATAAATGCAAATATAGACATTTTATTAACTCCTGAGTGAATCTCTATGTGTTGGTCCTGAAATGTTTTCTTTGAGAGATGGATGGTTTCTCAAATTACTTCAGAAGTCTCTAGGGTAGAACAGATCAAAGCAAAACTTTGCAAATGTCTAACAGAAAGAATCTACAAATGCTGTAATAAACTGAGAAGGAAAATAAATGTCCATGGTGTTAGAGAGTTAAGCTGCTGTTACACTGATTGTAAGTAGAGGTGAGGAATTAGCGAGAATTGAATTTTTCAGGATTGAATGGGATCTGTCAGTCAGAGCTCCCTCTCTGAATTCTTTTGCACATGTCTTATCAATGCTTAAAAAGACACTTTAAAACCAGAGTATAGCTTCTAGAGTTACAACAGCAGCCAAAAGTCCCTTTCCTTTGGACAAGACAATAATAAAAAGCAGCCACTAAGCAGTCACTAAGTTAAGCACAGCAGTGTGAGGTAAGACTGGAGCATATGGAGTCCACTATATTTTCAGTTTCAGATAGGGTAGTGATGACCTTTTGGATGGAATTCTCATGTCTTTTAGAGTTAAGGGACTTAGGATGACCAGGTCTCAAATCATGGGCTGTTTCTCTGGTTATCAAAACTCAAGAGCTCCTGCTTCAAAAAATTAAATTAAAATATGTAAAAGATGGAAAGAATACAAACACCACATAAAAACACCAATTTGATGACTAATGCAATGTCTTTTGTTGTTCATAGGCTTTTGAGTTGTAACTCCTTACTTACTATGCTTCATTCACTCCATAATCATTCAACACCACCTAGCTTGTTCCTACATTCGCTGTCATGTATTTTCCTATCACTGGACCTCATTCACCCACACCAATCTTCTAAAACATTTTCTTTCCCCTTTTATTCATGAACAGAGTAGTGGCATACTAAAATAAATAGGTTGTTTATTTAGCTTAGTTGTTTTGCTCCTCAGCAATCAAAATATGGTTGTTAAGGGAAGATTTCACTGAGCAGCTTTCTGGACCAGTTCAAGAAGGAAAGACATGTCAAAAAGGAAATAGTAGCAGAAAATCTGCATAAAAGTTGTTGGGAATGGACAAAATAAGAAAGTGAAGTGGAAAAAGAAAGGTAAATAATATCAGACTTAAACCCTGTGTTTTAAGAGATCTGAATTTAACATTGCAGCATGTAGCTGATTGCTAAGCAGCAGGAACATAACAGCACCTGTCTGCTAACGTCAGGAACTGCCACTGTTACATTTGATTTCAGTCGTTTTATAAGTATCGGTGAGAATCAGAGATACTGATATATTGCAGCATTAGGGAATAAAAAGGTATTTATTGGTAAGTGAAAACAACTAATTTGGGTCGGTTTTCCAATTCTGGTTTCAAGTCATAATGAACATACTTGCAAAGTATCTTATTTTCCATGTTCCTTCATCTCTGTGACATAAGATTAATGAGCTTCAGATTATCACAGAGGAGTCACACCTGTATCACTTATGTGAATCCTTTATTAAGGATAAGTATTGGAGAGAGAGACTTTCTGGAGAGACTTTCTATGGACAGAATGATACAAAATGACAGACTGCAGATTTGACATGACACTGGATATGTTCTGTAGAATTTCCCCATTAGCATGTGTAAATCTAGCTAGTTAACTGCATTGGGTTTGCACAGACAAGCTTTGGTAGCAGGGCAGGACTACAGGGGTGGCCTCTGTGAGAAGCTGCTGGAAGCTTCCTCTGAGCCCTTCAGAACCAATCTGCTCAAAGAGAGACTCACTGCTGGCCAAGGTTGGGCCAATATCTCCATAATAACATATTTAAGAACTAAAAAAAAAAGGCCTTGGGCCGTTGTAATTGTGGCCAGAGAAGAGCAGAATGAGCATATGTGAGAGGAACAGCTCTGCGGACACCAAGGCCAGAGCAGAAGGAGGGGAAGGAGGTGCTCCAGCTGCTAGAGCTGAGATTCCCCTGCAGCCTGTAGCAAAGACTGTGGTCAAGCAGCTGTGCCCATGGAGGAGCCCCACGCTGGAGCAGGTGGATGCCTGAGAGGAGGCTGTGACCCCATGGGAAGCCCATGATGGAGCAGGCTCCAAGCAGGGACATGCAGACCTGAGGAGAGAGGAGCCCATGCTAGAGCAGGTTTCTTTGTTGGACTTGTGACCCCATGGGGGACCTACACTGGAGCAGCCTGTCCTTGAAGGACTGCAGCCCATGAACAGTGACCTGCATTGGAGCAGCTCAGGGAAAACTGTCTCCTGTGGGAAGGACGCCACACTGGAACAGGGGAAGGGCTCCTGTCCCTGAGAAGTGGCGGAAAAAAATATCTGGTGAGCTGACCATAACCCCCATTCCCTGTCTCTGCGCATCACTGTGGGGAGGAGGTAGGCCTGGGAAGCGGTGGGGGAGGAAGAGGGGGGGGCAGAGAGAAAGTGTTTTTAAGGTCTGTTTTTACTTCTTATTATACTGCTCCAATTTTTTTAGTAATAAATTTAATTAATACCTCTAATTCCAGCCTGTTCTGTCTGTGATGGTATTTGCTGAGTAGTCTCTCTCTATCCCTGTCTCAGCTGAACCCTTTATTATATTTTCCTTCCCCAGTCCAGCCATGGAGGGGAGTGAGAGGCTTGGTAGGTGCCTTTCATCCAGACAGGGTCAAATCACTCCATTAACCTACACCAATGTTGAGGGCAGGAGGAAATTTTGCCATTTTAGTAATAAAATTTTATAGATATTTTAAAATATATGTAACAGAGTACAAAAATTTTGCTAAAAATAGAGTAGAATCAATATTTTCTTAATTTGCTGTCCACAAAATCATTTTTTTCTGAAGATAGCATATTAAAGGTCTCTAGAGAAAATGGAAAATACAAATCTAATGGATAAAACAGACAATTAAAATGTTGTTATACTGTATGGCACATCCAAGCAGTCATCAATACTTACAAATTAAAACTCATCATTTCAGTACAACACAGAGACGTATGAAGTTAAGCATATTGGCAGTGTGTAGTTCATACTGGTGCCAGAAAGGAAAATCCCAGCACTTGCATGACTACTGAAAACCATATAAAAAGCTGCCAATATTCAGTTAATCAACCACTCCAAGCATATGTGTACTCAGAAGAATTACTCATTAAAACAAAAGGTGCCAAAGAACACATGCACAATAGGGCTTTTTGCTCCAAATACAAGTAATAAAATTGTCCAAATCACCATAAAGATTTGGTTCTTTCACAGAAAAATTATTGTTACACATAGGGGCAAGATTTGAAACGCTATTGACATGCTAGACATGCCAGGAAACTCTTAATTACTGGACTTCAAAGGATTTCTGAATTTCTGAGGAATGCATGCTTCAAACAGCATCCACAGCATGTATCCACATCTCAATCTAGAAATATACTTGCATATGTTATAGGGAACATAATTCCACTTAATTTCTTTTTAATGTACTCAGACCCTACATAGGGGCTATTACAAATCAAATTAAATTTGGTAATTTAAGGGGCTGTAACTGAACTGCCCCTGAACAAACTCACCTCCCTACACAGTAAAGGGCCATTCACAGGCATTTGCTGGTATCCAAGAAGCAGAGCAGCACTACTAGTTAAAAGAGTAAGAGGCAGAACCAATTAACCTGATGCAAATACTGCTAGATTATTTTTGCATCTGTAGCTCCTATTGTCATAGTATGGCGCCATGCAGAAGTATAGTAAGGTCTTATTTACCCTTTTGCAGCTTACTTAAACTTCATACTACCATAAATTTCATCTACAGGTCTTAAAATCTCATTTACTTTTTAAGTGTGACTTCTTCAGAGGGAAGGCTACTGAAGCATTTTTTATCATTAGGCTAAAAAAAAGATAACTGACACAATACCCGTGAAAAGGACCCTTCTCTTCAACATATTGCATCTCCCTGAGGTACTGCCTTCAAAAATCAGAGAATCAGAGAATCATCAGTGTTGGAAGAGGCCTTCAGGATCATTGAGTCCAACCATCTAGCCAGCATTACCACAGCAACCCCTTAACCACTGAGCCACATCACCCAGCAACAGATCCAGACTTCTCTTGAACAACTCCAAGGATGGTGACTCCACCACCTCCCTGGGTGTGATGGTTTGAAAGCAAAACTAATGAGAGGCTCCAAGTCAGAAATACAATTTAATAGGAAAAGAAAAAAA
>JANPWX010019598.1:0-16186 GCA_024734555.1 Trochalopteron elliotii
AACAGCATCAATTGTGCAGACTGGGATTGTACAGGCTGGGATCACATGGACTGGGATTTCACAGTCTGGGACCATCGGGATCAGAACCAGAGAGACTGGGATCCTACAAACTGGGATCATCTGGACCAGGATGGCCGCGCCGGAACGATGCGAACCGAGGCGGTCCCGCCCTGCCCAGGGGAACCTCCCAGTCCCACCAGTCCCACCCGGGGGCGTGGCCAAAACTCCCCGCAGCAATCCTGGAGCCCATCCCGGAGCAATTCTGGGTCTGATCCCCGTCCCGGTTCCGGGCTCGGTCTCAGTCTCGGTCTCGGATCCGCGCCAGTCTCGGTGCAGGTTCCGGTGCCGGTCTCGGTCTTGGTGCCGGTCTTGGTCTCAATCCCGGAGGTCTCCCGGTCTCGGTTCTGGCCGCGGTCCTGGAGCGCTCCCGGTACCGGTGCCAGTGTCGGTGGTGGTCTCAGTCTTTGTCCCGGTACCACTTCTGGTGCTGGTTTTGATCTCGAGCTCGGTACCAGTGGCGATGCCAGTCTCAAATCCTGTGTCAGTCTCAGCCTTGGTGCAGGTGCGGGTTCCGGTGCTGATCGCGGTCTCGGTGCCGGAGATTTTTCGCCCATTTGGGTGATTTTAGGCTAAACTTGTTGGATTTACTGTAGATTTTCGGCCCATTTTGGTGATTTCAGGTCAAACCAGGCACTTTTAGGACTGCGCTTCCCATTGGCCATGCCCCTTTCCCCTCATGATTCCCGCCCTGTTCCTGACCCCGCCCCTTTCCCCTCCCAGTCCCCGCCCTTTTCTTGGCCCCAGCCTCCCCGTTCAGGATCGGGAAAGGGGGAGGAGGAGGGCGGGTGGAGGAGGAGGAGAGAGGGAGGAAGAGGCGCAGCGGCAGCAGGAGCGGGAGGAGAAGGCGAGCGGAGGGATCGGCGGTTCCAGCACTCCCTGAAGCGGCGGCACCGCCGGGATCATCGCCCCCCATCCCACAGGTGGCCGGGGAGGGGGAGCTCGCCCCAAATATCCCGGGGGGGTCCCTGGGTTTGGGGATTTTTGGGGGGGATATTGGACCTTGCAGGTCTCCAAAGCCGAGTCGCAGGTGCCCCTCGGGGGGACATCGGGGGGTGCCTGGGAGGTGTTTTTGGTGGGTCCTGGTGTCGGCAGTGCCCCGGCGGGGATCGGAGGGATGCGGGTCCCCCCTGGGTGGGGGTTGGGCTTCCTGGGCCGGGCCCTCCGAGCTGTGCCAGGGCCACGTGGGGAGCAGTGGGAGCGGCGGGGGCGGGGGGAGCCTGGGTTTGGGGAGGCCGGGAGAGCCGCGGCTTCCCTGAGCGGGACCCCAGAGAGAGGAGAGCCCCAGAACCGCAACGCGGGGACCCTGAGATGGGGGGGTGAAGATGTTTCTTTCGTGGTGGGGTGCTAATGCCGGCTAGCAGGAATCCCCAGGCCACAGAAACAGTTCTTGTGGGTCCTTCAGCTCAGCAGCCTGTGCGTGGTTCAGGCTTGGAAGAAGGAAGCGTCATCTCTCGGGTTAGCAAGATGTTTAGTGCAGCCATGTGGGAGGGGCTTTGCCAGAGCCACTTCTCATCATGGGGGAAGCATGGTGAGAGAGTGGAGAGAGCGGATGGGCCTCGTGTGTCCCCTTTTTCCCAGCTGAGGGGCTGGGCGGGGAAACACTGACCCAATAGGGAAGGGAAGGGAAGGGGAGGGGTTACATCAGGAGGAACCACAGAGGTAGGAATGGGGTGGGGTGGAAGGAACATACCAAGTATAGACCTAATACAAACATAAATTACAACTTCAAAAACCAAAAACCTGAAACTCGCGTCGCTGGGGGGGGGCACGCCTGGGATAGCCGGGACCCCATTGGTGGCTGGAGGGGCTGTGATGTATTAAATAATATGGATATTGATCTAATATCTAATATCTAAAATTTACACACAGCACACTCCGTGACACACTCCAGTCACGGCAAAAGCTCCAAATTTCTCTGCCTTCTCAGACAGAGGTATTTTTCCGTGGATTGGTGGGGGTTTTAAAATCTTTTACCACTTTAAACTTGCAAAACTTTTAAAACAAAACTTTTAAAACATTTAAAACTTACAAAGGTTAGTAATACACTCCAAAATTACACAAACCAAAACACCTACAAGACAAACTGTCACACACCATAGCACATACGGTACACAAATGATTCTTTTTTCACTTAAGCACACACAATCACAAACCTGCGAGGCCACCACCAAACAAACACGGATCCGTCTGCAATACACACACATCCGGCGCGTGGGATCACCACCCAAAACGGGACCCTTCGCGTCTCAAAACTCAGGCTAGCCCCTCAAGAGTATGAATTACCAAGGTGCACCTTTTAAACTACAAGCTTAAATCGGAGCAACCACTGCTCCTAAAACCAACAACACTGGCGGCCTCTTGCTGCCTTTGCCCTCCCGCTACTTGGGAGGCAGCCACAAGTTACCAGCTTTACCTGGAACAACAACAACCAATACTCCGCGGAGTTTCCAAAACCCAGTCAGGCTTCTGCTTTGCATAAGATGTCTCTTTATGACTTACAAGCTGCCTCTATTCAAAGGTACCTGATTTTTAATTCAAATTTCTTTAAACATACCTTTTGTCCATAGTTCCAGCAGGCTCTGGTCTTTCCCCGGGGGTGTCAGTGGGGCCAGGGGAGCCCTCTTCCCAGGAAATTCTGGGTGGGCGCCCTGAGGGGTCCCAGGGCCTGATGGTCCCCTCGGCCAGAGGAAGCAGGTCCTGCCGCGGTCACCAAATGATTTATTAAAAATACAGATATTGATCTAATATTGATATCCAACTGTGACGGACAAAGACTCTCTAACAGTTTAAAGTTAGAAAGTGTATGTTTATTACGATGCCGGGCAGCGTGCAGGAGAGCTCCCAAATACACATGCACAATTTACAGATGATCACAGGGTCTTTTTATGTACAGGAGTATTGAATACCCAAAACACAAATGCATATTCATAACTCTGGTACAGCCCATTCCCCGCTTCGTATGGTAATTAGCGAAAAAGCCATTAAGCATGTGTAGTGTGTTCTTTGAAATGGGTCGGTGGTCCTTTTTATGGGGCGGGGTCTCAAAATGACGAAGTAAGATGGGTCGTTCTCGCTTTGATTTTTTAACCTTTTAGTGTTACGTGAAAACTGAATCCTGTTTTTCCAGGGCCATTTGATTTATGATTGCATTGTATGCTTGGAGTCTATTGATTAGTCAGAATACACAAACAGGCCTCATGATTTATCAGTTCCTTAAATCCGGCTTCTGTTAATAGAGGGAAGTTTATCTATCTTACCTCAGCAATATGTAGTTTAACTAAAGCCTTTAATTCTTAAAAATTAATGTCTCACCAGTATGAGCCCAGTCACTCCCAGTATCCATAGGTGGGGATAGGCAGAAGAGGGGGCAGCTTTTCGTAGGCAGATCCCTAGGCAGAAGAGGGGGGAGCTTTTCGGGTTCCTGGGACTCCCAGCAGCCCGGGGAGGGCGGGCACCGAGCAGACGGGGGATCTCCTTCTCCTTGCCTGTGGCACAGTGGCAAATGCCATCCTGTCCTTGTCCTTCCTCCCCCAGACACGGAGCCGAGCATGGAGAGCAGGGAGGACAAATCCCCGCGGCAGAAGCTCGTGGCAGAGGCCGTTTTGAGCGGCTCCACGGCACAGGAATGCCACGGGGAGGAAAAGGGCCAGAGATCCATGATGAGGAGGGGCTGCAAAGGCAGAGGGCGAGGATGTGAGGAGGAAAGAGGCAGCCTGGGCCGGGAAGGCGGCCAGAGATGAAGGCAGAGCTCAGAGCTGGTGGTCCATGAGCAGCCTCATGATGGGGAGAAGCCCCACAAGTGCTTGGAGTGTGGGAAGAGCTTCAGCTGGCGAGACAGCCTGATCAGCCACGAGAGGATCCACACTGGGGAGAGACCCTACGAGTGTGGGGAATGTGGGAAGAGCTTCATCCAGAAATTTCACCTGATCCGTCACCAGCTGATCCACACTGGGGAGAGACCCTACGAGTGTGGGGAATGTGGGAAGAGCTTCAGAGAGAGAGCCAGCCTGACTGAACATCAGAACATCCACACTGAGGAGAGGCCATTCAAGTGTGGGGAATGTGGGAAGGGCTTCAGACACAGAGGCAGCCTGAGCTTGCACCAGAAGATCCACACTGGGGAGAGGCCCCACAAGTGTGAGGAATGTGGGAAGAGCTTCAGCCAGAGGTCTAGTCTCATCTGCCACCAGAGGATCCACACTGGGGAGAGGCCCCACGAGTGTGGGGAATGTGGGAAGAGCTTCAGGCAGAGCTCCCACCTGATCCGTCACCAGATGAAGCACACTGGGGAGAGGCCCTACGAGTGTGATCAATGCAGGAAGAGGTTTCAGACCAGCTCTGATCTCCTCATGCACCAGCACACACACATGGAGGAGAGGCCCTTCCGCTGCCCCAACTGCAGGAAGGACTTCAGGCAGAGCTCCAACCTGATCAGCCACCAGAGGATCCACACCAGGGAACGATCCCACGAGTGTGGGGAATGTGGGATGAGCTTCAGCCAGAGGTCCCACCTGATCCGTCACCAGAGGACCCACACGGGGGAATGGCGCCACGAGTGTGGGGAATGTGGGAAGGGCTTCACTGAGAGAGCCACCCTGACTGAGCATCAGAATATCCACACAGGGGAAAGGCCATTCAAGTGTGGGGAATGTGGAGAAGAGCTTCAGCCACAGAGCCAGCCTGAGGTTGCACCAAAAATCCACACCGGGGAGAGGCCCTACAAGTGTTCCCAGTGTGGGAAGGTGTTTCTGACCAGCACCCATCTCCTTGTACACCAGCAGACACACACAGAGGAGAGGCCCTTCCGCTGCCCCGACTGCGGGAAGGACTTCAGCTACAACTCCACCCTCATCACCCACCGGTACATCCACACCGGGGAGAGGCCCTATGAGTGTCCCCAGTGTGGGAAGAGCTTCTCACAGAGCTCAGCCTTGACCAGACACCAACGGAGGCACTGGCAAGAAAAGCCCTGCGAGTGCCTGTAAGAGACGGTCCGAAGATCCTCATCTGCCTCACGACCATCGTCAAGGACAGAGACTGGAACCCCTAAAAGGACTCTAAAACCCAACACAGGAGTTCTGGCCTGGCTGAGGGGGGACGTTTGCCAAGTGTTGCCTGCAGGTGTGTTCAATGGAAAAACGCGGCAGGCATTTCCATGGGAACATCAGAACCCGAGCAGAAACAATGGGCAAGTCATGGTGAATTGACTGCACTTGCTGATGGCTGTACCTGTTCTTGTTAACGCTGTGCTTGCTGACGGCTGTACCTGTTCTCGGTTCTCTCAAAACAAACACACTGTAATGATTTCCCCACCTTTTGGCCAACTGCCTGTCGCTTTGGAAAGGAGTGTAAGGACCCCTGAGTTCACCAAAGGCTTTGAGATCTCCCCTTGGAAGAACACGGATCTATTGGCCGGACCACGAGGATTTTGTCTCTCCGTTGGTAGCTGTTACCCACCCCCTGTTTCTCTTTTCTCACTATCCTTTATTTCCCTTCAAATCCTTCTATGGCATTTGCTGATGGCACTAATAAAAGTGCATTTGTTTTGATGAATACTGAAATCCCCTCTGTGTTGTTTTTTGCACTCTGAGATCAGTTAACGAACCATCACGAACCCCGCTTGCATTAGCGGATGGTGACAGTGCCCCCAGTGCGGGAAGAGCTTCATGCTCTGCTCCAGCTCCAGCCCCCACTGGAGGAGCCACGCTGGGTGGAGCCCTGGTGACCCACATTCCCTGTGTTATAAATGCATATTATATAGTTGTTTTCTCTCAAATATTAACATGAAGAATGTATGGGGCAGGGGAGGTCATCACCTTGTAGCCCTGAATAAAAGACTGCTGACTTTCTGGGGGCTTTTTTATCCAGATGAAAACAACCAAAAAACCTCAAGAGAAAGATTTATACCCATGTTACCAGACAGAGTGGAGCCACCCAGGAATAAATCTGCCGGATAAGATGATTGGGAATACTTGAAACAGATACAAACTCGAAAGGAATGTTTGAATCATTTATTAAAATCTATTGAATATGCAACACAGCGCTCCTTAAAGATAGAAGTCTGAAAGGGTGAAGGGCATGCTACTGGCAGGCCTTGTGCCAAGCACCCTCGGCCGAGAGAATTTCGCCTTTCTGTCTCCTAATTGTCTATTTTTAATTTTTATTAAAGTTATAAATTTCTCTGAGAGAGTGGAACTAGTTTTTCACACCTGTGATCCATGTTGGGAAGACACCTGGCTGGTTTTCCTTTTGTTTTGGCCTTAATATTTTTCTCTTCTCCCTCTCTTTGCACTGTAAAAGGCAAGAGGGATTGACCTGTCACCTCAAAACCACTCCAATCCCACTGTGAACAACTCAATCTTACCCCCAAAGGGCTCAATCCTTCCTCAAAGACCAGGACCCTCTGGATCAGGAGCATCGAGACTGTGATTGTACAGACTGGGATCACGTGGACTGGGATCACATGGACTGGGATTGTGCAGACTGGGATTGTGCAGACTGGGAACACATGGACTGGGATTTCACAGGCTGGGACCATCTGGATTAGAACCACAGAGATTGGGATCACACAAACTGGGATCATCTGGACCGGGATGGCTGTGCCCGAATGATGCGAACCAAGGCGGTCCCACCCGGCCCAGGGGAACCTCCCAGTCCATCCCAGTCCCGCCCGGGGGCGCGGCCACAACTCCCCGGAGCGAACACAGAGGTCCCGGAGCGATCGAGGAGCTGATCCTGGAGCGTCCCGGTTCCAGGCTCGGTCTCAGTCTTGGTCCCGGAGCGGCGCCGGTCTCGGTGCCGGTGCGGGTTTCGGTCCCGGTCTCAGGCTGGGTCTCAGTCTCAGGCTCGGTGCTGGTGCCGGTTCTGGTGCTGATCTTGGTCTTGGTCTCAGTCCTGGTCCCAGAGATTTTAGGCCTGTTTGGGTGATTTTAGGCCAAACTGGGCAGGCTTAGGGTGGATTTTGGGCCCCTTTGATTTTAGGCCAAATCGTGTGGAGTTTTGTCCTGTTTGGGTGATTTTAAGATAAACTGGGCAGTGTTAGGATGGATTTTAGATCCCTTTGGAGGATTTTAGGCCCTTTTGGGTGGGGTTCAAGCATGTTTGGATGAATTTAGCCAGAATCTGGTGAGTTTTAGTGTGGAATTAAGAACTCTTTTGGTGATTTTTGGGCAACAGAGGTATTTTCAGGCTGGGTTTTATGCCATTTGGGAGATCTAAGGGTGATTTTACGCCATTTTGTAAGGTATTAAAACCAGTTTGTGCAGTTTTAGTCTCCTTTGGTTTGATTTTAGACCACTGTGGATAATTGTAACTGCATTTGGCTGATTTTTGACCAAACCATGTGGATCTAAGGTGGATTTTCAGGCACTTTGCGTTTTTTTAAGCTACGTTGTGTGGATTTGGTGGTTCTTTGGGGGATTTCAGGCCAAAGCTGATTGGGTTTAGAGTGGATTTTTGGCCCATTTTGACAAATTCAAGAGCATATTGGTGTTTCAAAGCGAAATCGGGCGGCTTTAGGACCGGATGTCCTCTTGGCCACGCCCATTCCCCTCATGATTCCCACCCTGTTCCTGACCCCGCCCCTTTCCCCTCCCAGTCCCCGCCCTTTCCTTGGCCCCGCCCTCCCAGCTCGGGGCCGGGAACGCGGGAGGAGGAGGAGGGAAGGAGGAAGAGGCGCAGCGGCAGCAGGAGCGGGAGGAGAAGGCGAGCGGAGGCAGCGGCGGCTCCAGCGCTCCCTGAAGTGGCGGCACCGGCGGGATCATCGCCCCCCATCCCGCAGGTGCCCGGGGAGGGGGAGCTCGCCCCAAATATCCCGGGGGGGTCCGTGGGTTTGGGGTTTTTTGGGGGGATGTTTGGAGCTCGCGAGGCTCCAAAGCCGAGGTGCAGATGGCCCTCGGGGGGACATCGGGGGGTGCCCGGGAGGTGTTTTTGGGGGGTCCCGGTGTGGGCAGAGTCCCGGCGGGGGTCGGGAGGATGCGGGTCCCCCCTGGGTGGGGCTTGGGCTTCCCGGGCCGAGCTCTCCGAGCTGTGCTGGGGCCACGTGGGGAGCGGGGGGAGCGCGGGAGAGCCGCGGCTTCCCTGAGCGGGACCCCAGAGAGAGGAGAGCCCCAGAACTGCAACGCGGGGACCCCGAGTGGGGGGGGACCCCTGGAATTGCCGGGCCCTCACTGGGGGCCTGCTGGGGCTGGAGGTGCGGGATGGTCGGGAAAGGGGTTCGGGGGTCCCGGTGCCGGCAATGGCTGCTCCCAGTATGAGCCCAGTCACTGCCAGTATGAGCACGGTCACCCCCACTATCCGTAGGTGGGGAGACAGAAGAGGGGGGAGCTTTTCGGGTTCCTGGGACTCGCAGCAGCCCGGGGAGGGCGAGCACCGAGGAGACGGGGGATCTCCTTCCCCTTCCTTCTGGCATGGAGGCAAATGCCATCCTCTCCTTGTCCTTCCTCCCCCAGACACGGAGCCGAGCATGGAGAGCAGGGAGGACAAATCCCCGCGGCAGAAGCTCGTGGCAGAGGCCGTTTTGAGTGGCTCTATGGCGCAGGAATGCAACGGGGAGGAAAAGGGCCGGAGATCCCTGTCGAGGAGGGGCTGCAAAGGCAGAGGGCGAGGATGTGAGGAGGAAAGAGGCAGCCTGGGCCGGGAAGGCAGCCGGAGATGGAGGCAGAGCTCAGAGCTGGTGGTCCATGAGCAGCTTCCTGATGGGGAGAAGCCCCACAAGTGCTTGGAGTGTGGAAAGAGCTTCAGATGGCGGTGCCTCCTGATCAGCCACGAGAGGATCCACACTGGGGAACGGCCTTACGAGTGTGGGGAGTGTGGGAAGAGCTTCAGAAAGAGAGCCATCCTGATTGAGCATCAGAACATCCACACTGGGGAGAGGCCGTTCAAGTGTGGGGAATGTGGGAAGGGCTTCAGCCGGAGCTCCCACCTGATCAGCCACCAGAGAATCCACACTGGGGAGAGACCCTACAAGTGTGGGGAGTGTGGGACGAGCTTCATCCAGAAATTCCACCTGGTCCGTCACCAGATGAAGCACACTGGGGAGCGGCCCTATGAGTGTGATCAATGCAGGAAGAGGTTTCCAACCAGCTCTGATCTCCTCGTGCACCAGCGCACGCACACGGAGGAGAGGCCCTTCCGCTGCCCCGACTGCGGGAAGGGCTTCAGGCAGAGCTCCAACCTCAACAGCCACCAGAAGATCCATACCAGGGAACGACCCTACGAGTGTGGGGAATGTAGGAAGAGTATCACAGAGAGAGTCAACCTGATCCAGCACCAGAATATCCACACTGGGGAAAGGCCGTACAAGTGTGGGGAATGTGGGAAGGGCTTCAGGCAGAGAGGCAGCCTGAGCTTGCACCAAAAGATCCACACTGGGGAGAGGCCCTACAAGTGTGGGGAATGTGGGATGAGCCTGAGCACGAGCTACAGCCTGATGCTCCACCAGAGGACCCACACCAGGGAACGGCCCTACAAGTGTGGGGAATGTGGGAAGAGCTTCAGCCAGAGAATAAACCTGATGCAGCACCAGAACATCCACACTGGGGAAAGGCCGTACAAGTGTGGGGAATGTGGGAAGGGCTTCAGTCACAGAGCCAACCTGAGCTATCACCAAAAGATTCACAGTGGGGAGAAGCCCTACAGGTGTTCCCAGTGTGGGAAGGGGTTTCGGGTCAGCAGCAAGCTCCTTGAACATCAGCTGATTCACACAGGGGAGAGGCCCTTCCGCTGCCCTCACTGTGGGAAGGGCTTCAAAGGGAGGTCAGACCTCATCATCCACCGGCGCATCCACACTGGGGAGAGGCCCTACAAGTGTTCCCAGTGTGGGAAGAGCTTCTCACAGAGCTCAGCCTTGACCAAACACCAACAAAGGCACCATCAGGAAAGCCCTGCGAGTGCCCCCAGTGCAGGAAGAACTTTGTGCTCTGCTCCAGCTCCATCCCCCACTGGAGGAGCCACGTTGGGCAGAGCCCCGGTGACACACATTCCTTGTGATCCATGTTCGGAAAACACATTGCCGGTTATCCTTTTATTTTGGCCTTAATATTTTTCTCTTCTCCCTCTCTCTGCACTCCAAAAGCCAAGAGGGATTGTACCCCTGGTTTCGTGCCTGAGATGTTTTGGGTTTCTGAAATTCTTTTCCCAGGGAATTTTCTGTAAACAGGAGGAGTGTTTTTGTGAACTGTAGCTTTGTTTTTCATTCCTTTTCCTAGGAGGGACTTCTTCTGGATATCCCTCTGTCTGACCAATGTGATTGAAGAGGTTTGTCTTTTTGTCACCAATCACATTGGTCTGTATAAAATACTAAGGAAGACACACTCCAAATAATAAAGTAGTCATTTTCCGCCTTCTGAAGCTCGTTCCCTCCCTGTTCCGCCCGGGGGTGCGGCCAAGACTCCCCAGAGCGATTCTGGGTCTGATGTCTGTCTGGGTTCCGGGCTCGGTCTCGGTCCTGGAGCGCTCCTGGTCTCGGTTCTGGCCACGGTCCTGGAGCGCTCCCGGTGCCAGTCCGGGTTCTGAAGCGATCCCAGTGCTGGTGCCAGTGTCGGTCATGGTCTCAGTCTTGGTCTCGGTGCCAGTTCTAGTGCCGGTTTTGGTCTTGGTCTCGGTCTCTGTCCCAGTGCCGGTGTCTGTGCGGTGCCAGTCTCAGATCCTGCGTCGGTCTCAGCCTTGGTCCCGTTGGGGGTTCAGGTCCTGATCGCGGTCTCGGTCCTGGTTCCGGTCCCGGATATTTTTGGCCCATTTGGGTGATTTTAGGCTAAACCTGGGGGATGTACTGTGGATTGTTGGCCCATTTTGGTGATTTTAGGTCGATCCGGGCCCTTTTCGGACCGCGCGTCTCCCTGGCCACGCCCATTCCCCTCATGATTCCCACCCTGTCCCTGACCCCGCCCCTTTCCCCTCCCAGTCCCCGCCCTTTCCTTGGCCCCGCCCTCCCAGCTCGGGGCCGGGAACGCAGGAGGAGGAGGAGGAGGGAGGGAGGAAGAGGCGCAGCGGCAGCAGGAGCGGGAGGAGAAGGCGAGCGGAGGCAGCGGCGGCTCCAGCGCTCCCTGAAGTGGCGGCACCGGCGGGATCATCGCCCCCCATCCCGCAGGTGCCCGGGGAGGGGGAGCTCGCCCCAAATATCCCGGGGGGGTCCGTGGGTTTGGGGTTTTTTGGGGGGATGTTTGGAGCTCGCGAGGCTCCAAAGCCGAGGTGCAGATGGCCCTCGGGGGGACATCGGGGGGGTGCCCGGGAGGTGTTTTTGGTGGGTCCCGGTGTCGGCAGAGCCCCTGGGATTTGCCGGGACCCCGTTGGGGGCTGGAGGGGCGGGATGGGCGGGAAAGGGGTTCGGGGGTCCCGGTGCCGGCAGTGGCTGCTCCCCGTATGAGCCCAGTTACTCCCCGTATCCGTAGGTGGGGAGACAGAAGAGAGAGGAGCTTTTCCTGGGACTCGCAGCAGCCCGGGGAGGGCGGGCACCGAGGAGATGGGGGATCTCCTTCCCCTTCCCTCTGGCATGGAGGCAAATGCCATCCTCTCCTTGTCCTTCCTCCCCCAGGGGAGGAGCCGAGCATGGAGAGCAGGGAGGACAAATCGCCGCGGCAGAAGCTCGTGGCAGAGGCCGTTTTGAGCGGCTCCACGGCGCAGGAATGCCACGGGGAGGAAAAGGGCCGGAGATCCGTGCCGAGGAGGGGCTGCAAAGGCAGAGGTCGAGGATGTGAGGAGGAAAGAGGCAGCCTGGGCCGGGAAGGCGGCCGGAGATGGAGGCAGAGCTCAGAGCTGGTGGTCCATGAGCAGCTTCCTGATGGGGAGAAGCCCCACAAGTGCTTGGAGTGTGGGAAGAGCTTCAGCTGGCGGTGCCACCTGATGCACAACCGGCTCATCTGCACTGGGGAGAGACCCCCTGAGTGTGGAGAATGTGCAAGAAGTTTCAGAGCAGGTCCCACCTGATCTGTCGCCAGCTGATCTGCACTGGAGAGAGGTCCTACAAATGTGGGGAATGTGGGAAGGGCTTTAGGCAGAACTCTACTCTTACTGTCCACCAAAACATCCACACTGGGGAGAGGCCCTACAAGTGTTCCCAGTGTGGGGAAGGGTTTCTGACCTGCACCCAGCTCCTTGTGCATCAGCGGATTCACTCAGAGGAGAGGCCCTTCCGCTCCCCCGACTGCAGGAAGGGCTTCAATGGGAGCTCAGACCTCAACAGGCACCAGCAGATCCACACCAGGGAGAGGCCCACAAGTGTCCCCAGTGTGGGAAGAGCTTGTCACAAAGCTCAACCTTGACCAAACACCAACGGGGGCACCGATAAGGGAAGCCCTGCGAGTGCCCCCTATACAGGAACAGCTTCGTGTTCAGCTCCAGCTCCATCCCCCGCTGGAGGAGCCATGTTGGGCAGAGCCTTGGTGACCCACATTCCCTGTGATCCATGTTGGGAGGACACCTGGCTGGCTATCCTCTTGATTTGGCCTTAATTTACTTCTGATTCACCTTCATCCCTTATAGACAGCCAAACAGGATTGAACTGAAAGAAATCAATCAATGATGTCTAAAGTCCCACCATTTCACAGGTGTTTCAGGGGGAATTTAGGATTTGGGCCATATTCTGGAAAATTTGTATGTTCTTGGGGGACTTTGGGCAGCGTTCGCCCTCTCTTTGCACTCCAAAAGGCAAAGAGGGATCAGTCTGTAACCCAAAAACTGCTGCAATCCCACTGAAAACAACTCAATCTTACCCGAAAGGGCTCAGTCCCATCTCAAAATGGCTTGTTCCCACCTTAGAAAACTGAATTTTTTGCCAAATTTATTCAATTCTGCCGCCGCCAGGGAGAGATGGAGTTGAAAGGAGATTGGGAGAAGTGGAATCCAAATTTGGACCTGTGGGATCGGGATTGTGTGGGGCTTGGTGTGTGCGATGTGGTTTGATAGTAAATCAAACTTTGAGAGTTCTTGATCACATGGACTGGGATTGTGCAGACTGGGAACACATGGACTGGGATTTCACAGGCTGGGACCATCTGGATCACAACCGTAGAGACTGGGATCATACAAACTGGGATCATCTGGACCGGGATGGCTGCACCTGAACAATGGGAACCGAGGCGGTCCCGCCCAGCCCAGGGGAACCTCCCAGTCCCTCCCAGTCCCGCCCGGGGGTGCAGCCAAAACTGCTCGGAGCGATCACGGCGGTCCCGGAGCGATCGTGGAGCCGATCCCGGAGCGATTCCAGGTCCGATCCCCGTCCCAGTTCCGGGCTCGGTCTCAGTCTCGGTCTCAGTGCCGGTGATGATTCCGGTGTCGATCTCGATCTCGATCCCGGAGCAGTGCCAATCTCGGTGCCGGTTCCAGTTTCAGTCCTGGTCTCAGTCTCGGTCTCGGAGCGGTGCCGGTGCCGTTTTTGGTCTCGGAGTGCTCCCAGTGCCAATCCCAGTCTCGGTCCCCGTCCCGGAGCAGTGCCAGTCTCGGTGCTGGTTCCGGTGGTGTCTCGGTCCCGATCCTGGAGTGCTCCCAGTCTCGGTTCTGTCCTCCTCCGCAGTCCTGGAGCGTCCCCGGTGCCGGTGCCGGTGCCGGTTCCGAAGTGCTCCCGGTGCCGGTCCCAGTGTCGATGTTGGATTCAGTCTTGGTCCCAGCGCCAGTTCTGGTGCCGCTTTCGGTCTCGGTGCCAGTGCTGGTTCCGGAGCGGTGCCAGTCTCGAATCCGGTACCGGTATCGGTTCCGGTGTCGGTCTCAGTCTTGGTGCTGGTGCCGGTTCTGGTGCTGCTCTTGGTCTCGCTCTCGATCCGGGAGATTTTAGGTCCTTTTGGGTGATTTTAAACCAAATCGGGCCCTTTTAGGACCGCGCGTTCCCTTGACCCGCCCCTTCGCCCTCATATTTCTCGCTCGTTCCTGGACCTCGCCCCTTTCCCCTCCCAGTTTCCGCCCTTTCTCTGACCCCGCCTCATTCCATTCTTTCCCCGCCCTTTCATTGGCTGCGCCTCTTTTCCCTTGGGTCCCGCCCATCTGCTGGCGTGTTTCCTCCAGCGCATGCGTAGATTACCCAAAAGTTGTTCTCTCGGGCGCCGCCATCTTTTCTCCTGGTCTCCCGGCCCGGCTCCAGCGTGTCCGAGACCTGCGGTGGGGCAATGGGGCATCTGTAGGGGATCTATAGGGGATCTATAGGGGTCTGCGGGACCCTACAGCGGGTCCGGAGAGGTCTGGGAGTGTCTGTGGGTCCCTATGGGGTATTTGGGGGGTCTGGGGGGGTCTGGAGGTCTCCAAAGGGAGGCTGCGGTGATATCTCGGGGGTCTATAGAGGTTTCAGGGGGGCCTGGGGGACCCTATAGGGGATCTGGGGTTCTCTGTATGGGATTTAATAGGGTCTCGGGGGGTCTTGGCATCTCTATAGTGGAATTGTGGTGTCTTTAAAGGAAATTTTTGGAATTTTTGGCTCTGTACAGCTAATTCTTGGAAATTTGGGGTTTAGATTGGCCAATTTTGTGTGTTCTGTTGGGAAATTCTTCGAATTTTGGGGCCTCTATTAGGAATTTTGGGGAATTTTGGGGGAATATTGGGTCCAAATGCAGGAATTTGGGAAATTTCAGGTCCAAGCATGGAAATTTTGGGCTCTCTAGAGGGGATTTTGGGGGAATTTGGGTCCAAACATGGGAAATTTGGGTAATTTTAGATACAGGCATAAGAAATCTTGAGAATTTTGGGTCCTAACATGGGAATTTGGGGAATTTTTTATCCCAAATATCCTCTTCAAGCTCTTGGTGAATGGCAGCACTGGCACTGGCAGGTCCTGCCAGCTGCCCAACTTCATCCGTGCAAGTGTAGGAATTTCTGGGAATTTTCAGGGATTTTTGGGAAATCAGGGGAGTCTGGGGATTTTGGGGAATTTTTGTGGATTTTTTTTTTTTTGGATTTTCGGGGACTTTTTGGGTATTTTTAAAGTATTTTTAGGAATTCTTGGGGTGGTGTTTTTGCCTTTTTAGAGTGTTTTCTGTTGGTGTTTGGGGGCTTTGGGGAATATTTTGGGAAATTTAAGAGTTCTGATGTGTTGGGGAGTTTTTAGAGAATTTTTGAGAATTTTGGGGAGTTTGGGTTCTTTTTTAATATTTATGGGCATTTTAAGGGAACAGCTAGGTCCGAGCTGGGGAGAACTGGGATCACACTGAGGATGACTGGAATCATACTGGGATTGACTGGGAGTGGCTGTGAGCGACTGGAATCCTGCTGAAAGCAACGGGGAGGAGGTGGGAGTGATTGGGAGCATGCTGGGGCTGACTGGGATATACTGGGAGAGACAGAGAGTCATGGGGATCATACTGGAGGCTACTGGGGTCATGCAAGCATTGACAGGGAGCAACTGGGAAGGGGTTTCTGATCAGCACCCGTCTCCTTGTGCATCAGCAGACACACACAGAGGAGAGGCCCTTCCACTGCCCTGACTGCAGGAAGGGCTTCAGGCAGAGCTCCACCCTCATCACCCACTGGTGCATCCACACCGGGGAGAGGCCCCACGAGTGCAGGGAATGAGGGAAGAGCTTCTCCAGGAGCTCTCACTTGACCAGAGACCAATGGAGGCACTGGTAAGGGAAGCCCTGAGAGTGTCCCCAGTGCAGGAAGAGCTTCGTGAGCTGTTCCAGCTCCATCCCCCACATTCCCTGTAATCCATGTTGGGAAGACATCTGCTTGGTTATTCTTTTGTTTTGCCCTCAATTTTTTTCTCATCTCCCTCTCTTTGCACTTCAGAAGCCAAGAGGGATCGATCTGTCACCTCAGAACCACTCCCATCCGACTGAGAACTATTCAATCTTACCCCAAAAGGGCTCAATCCCACCTCAAAATGGCTTGTTCCCACCTCATAAAAAATCAATCCCCTGCCAAACTTACTCAATTCCACAGCCCCCAGGGTGAGATGGGGTTGGAAGGAGACTGGGAGAAGTGAGATCCAAATTTAGAGTGGTGGGATGGGGATTGTGTGGGGCTGGATGGGTGGGATGTGTGTTGATAGTAAATCAAACTTGGAGAGTTCTTGATTTCTGTCCCATTCATTTCCAGTCAGCTGCAGTTGTTTTCAGAGTGTCACCTTCTCAGCTGATTGTGTTTGTGTCCTCCTTTCTCTCCTGCATTGGGAATTCAGTCAGGGCAGGGTCTGTGGTGGGAGCTG
>JANPWX010019599.1:0-26784 GCA_024734555.1 Trochalopteron elliotii
CGGGGGACCGGCAGTGACGGCGGATAGCGGCCCGGGGCCGCCCTGGAACTGCCGTCGGCTCGGTTCGGCTGACTGCGGCTGCGGTCGGCTGGATACAGTTAAAGTCGGCTGCACTCGGCTGGGTTCGGATGTTCGTCTAAACTCGGCCATTTCCAGCTGTTCGGCTACCCTCGGCGATTTTCGTCAGACGTCGGCTCTTTTCGGCTGCTCGGCTACCCTCGGCTATTTTCGTCAGAGTTCGGCTCTTTCCGGCTGTTCGGCTACCTTCGGCTGTTTTCGTCAGAGTTCGGCTCTTTCCGGCTGTTCGGCTACCCTCGGCTGTTTTCGTCAGAGTTCGGCTATTTCCGGCTGTTCGGCTACCCTCGGCTGTTTTCGTCAGAGTTCGGCTATTTCCGGCTGTTCGGCTGCACTCGGCTGTTCTCGGCACCCCTCGGCTATGACCGGATGCAGTCGTTTAGATTCGGCTCTTCGGGAAAGCTCGGCTCGCCTCGGCTGCAGTCGGTGCACTTCCGGTCGAACCGCCATTTTTTGTTGCACCCATAAAGGCCCCCCCAGCTGGCCTCACAGGCGCCTGACTAAATGAAATGCCTGAACTCGCTGAACTCCCCCGCGGCGCTGCTGAGCCCCTACCCGTGTCCGCGCACTTGGATACGCCTCGGGAAATTGCGTCCGGGCGGCCCCGTGGTAGGGGTCGCGCACAGGCAGTTAGCAAAACACACCTGGGGTTCTTTCCTTTTTCCCGCCCTTTAGGCCGCCATCTTTTTTGTGCCACTCAGTCCCCCTTCCTCCCCCCCCGCCCTCGCCGGCTGCTCACACAGGCGCCTGAATAAGTCGACTGCGTGAACCTACCGCCGTCCCGTGTCCGCGCACCTTGATACGCCGCGGAAAATCGCTCCCGGGTGGCTCCGCCGTCGCGCGCAGGCAGCTGGCTAGATGCACCCTGACTCCGTGCCTTTTTCCCGCCCTTTTTGCCGTTATCTTCGGAAGTTCGGGCGGCAACACTGTCCCCGAGCTCACGGCTCGGGGCTGCCACGCGAGTCGGGAACGGGCAAGGGGGAGATCTGCAGTACCGCTCTTTGTCCACACGAAGGCAGCATTTCCTCTGAACTCAGCCCGGGGCTCCCACGCGCCCCGGGGGACGGGCACGGGAGAGAGCTGCAATACCGCTCTCTGTGCACACGATGGCAGCATTGCCGCATAGATCAGCCAGGGGCTGCCACGCGCCCTGGGGACGGCCACGGGGGACAGCTGCAGTACCCCTCGCTGTCCACACGACGGCAGCATTGCGTGCATCCCACGCGCGCCGGGCAACGGCACAGAGCCGAGGCAACAAAAGAATGTGGCCAAAAATGCCCTTCCAAACATCCTCGAAAATAAATGCCCCAAAAGACCCCCAACCACAACAACTACGAGAACCTCGCCATCGACCAAATGTAAACCAAAAAAGCCTTTATTTTAGGCTACATTTCAATCTTTCTTATATTTCTCATTTTGATATTTAGCACTGCCATTTCTTTTTTTCTATTCATATCTCTATTAGATATAATACATTCTAATATACATGACATGTAATAATATCTCTTGTATTTATTTATAGTATTGATATTATTGTGTTTTATATTTCTATTTTTGCTACTTCTCTTTTTCTAGGTTTGTATTTATTTTTTTCAATTCCTGTTTATTTCTTTGTCTTTTAAATGATATATTAAACTACATGAATTCATTAACCTAACACATCAAAACCACAATTTAAGTACAATTAAATGAGCCTGGTTTTCTAAGGGGTAAAGATTTAATTTTTATTAAAATAATATGGGCATATTTTCTCTTTCTGTGTGCTTGGGGGGGGGGGCTGTTTGTGGGGGGTTTTGTTTTGTGGAGTTTCTTTTGTTTGCTTTGTTTTGGATTTCTTGGCTAATAAACAATGAGCTTCAGAGAGTTACAAAATAAAATGTCTACTTTGTTTTATCGCTACCTCTGACATACACCTCGACATCCAGTTACTGCTGGTAATGCTGTACATGAGTAGAATGAGACCTCTTAGGGGGTTGAAAGGAAAAAAATAGCACCACGGCGTTCACAGCTTTCTCCGTTTAGGTTTTTTAATTTAGCAGAAAATACAGAGGTTTTTGCTAACTGCGCTCTCACTTATAGCCAGACATCCAGCGCACTTGGAGGTCACTTTTCAACTTCTTTCTTGCTGACAGCCAAACTTCCATAGACTCGGGGTATGAAAGAGTAAGAAAAACAAAAGGAGCAAAGAAAACACGAAAAAATAAAATAAATTTTAAAAAGAAATAAAATAAATTTTAAAAATAAAATAAAATTTAAAGGTAATAAAAAGTCAAGTAACAGTAAGAGACAAATTAAAGAAATAAATTAAAATAAAAAGTAAAATTAAAGCAAAAAGTAAAAAGTTTACAAGTAACTAAAAAAATAAAAGAATAAAGAGTAAAAGAAAAATAACAAAATAAGAAATCAAAATTGGAATTGGGATTATTGGTGCGCTTCAGAAGCTGCACATGCCTAAAGCATTCCCTCTGGAACGTGGAGCTTCCCTCGTACCTTTCAGTTCTTTATCCCTGTGGAGTCCTTTCAGCTACTCGGTGTAATACCCAAGGTCTGGCCTCAGCAAGACAGAGCCATGCTACCCCTCCTGCCTGAGGAGATACCTCCCATGTGCTCTGTACACAATGGTTTAGTCAGTCCTATCTCCCCCTCAATGACCTTGGCCTTGTGGTTCCTTCCCCCTCGGTGTGTCTCTATTGGCGGTAAGTCAATGCACTTACCTGCCCTTTGCTCTGCCCCCAGACCCTCTACTTAATTGGAGACGGGAGTAAAGTTCTCTCTCTCGTCCCTTGGCCTCCCTCTTGCTTCAAGGCAATTTGGACACATTTCCCTTTTTGCAATCTGAGCTCTCTTTTGTGTTACGCCTGAAGTTCTGAGTTCCTTAGTACTCTGCCCCAGTCCTTCCCTCTCCACTCAGCACTGCTCTAAAATGACGAAAATGATACAATTTATTGTCAAAAAGAATTCTGTTCTTCACAGAAGGCAAATGCTTTTATTCCAGGTATGTTGGGGGAGGGGGAAAACCCATAAAGGATATGGTCTTCCATGACTGAGTGTAATTTAGAGTAGGAATTAAAAACGTAACACCATGTGAAAAGACAGTACTAATACTGTGGGAAAAACCAGAATTATCTTGCACTCATAGAAGTTAGAACAACAGCCTATGTTACATATTACTACTATTTTTGCCAGGTGTGGGACAACTGGCTTCATACTTTTTCTTCAGGGCTTTCAAATATACACGCAAACTGTCAGGGTCCAGTCGAGAATTTCTGGCAGTCTGAACCAATCTCACTGCTAACTGGTAGGTAGCTCTCTGTTTCATCATCTCAGGAGTGCTTTTCTGCCTGTCCTGTTGTTAAAAATATACCTATGTTAAAACAGGAAATAAATTATCTTCTATTATAAAAATACCAGTATTAGCTGTTTTTCAGCCTGTTTTTCACCTCACAATTCTTGCTTTGCATACAAACATTACATCCAATACTCCTTTACCCTAAGGGTCATTTGGCTGTCAGCTAACAGTGACCTTCAGTATGATCTTTCAGAACTGGTTCCAGAAATACAAAGTTTAATGAAATCTGTTTTCACTGAAACATAGGAAATGCTTATCCTGTATCCTTTCAGAAACTGAAAACACATTTGAGTTGTATAAAAACTGTGAAATACAGCATTTTAATTTTCTATTACGTACCAACATTTGTTTTGCAATGTGATTTGTGATTTCCTTTGCATCCAAAATTACGGATGACGGCAGGGAGGACATTTCTGCAGCTTTTAGTCCTAAACATATAAAACACTAATCAGGATTTTTTTAATGTAATTTTTATCCCTATCTGCCATTTTATGTCTTCCAGAATTAACTGAGCCTGTTTTTCTAAGGGGTAAAGATTTAATTTTTATTTAAATAATTCTGATATATTTTCTCTTTGTGTACTTTTTTTGTTTGTTTGTGGGGTGTTTTTTGGTTTTGGTTTTTTTCTGTTAATGAACAATAAGGTTCGGAAAGTTACAAAATAAAAGGTCTACTTTGTTTCAATGCCTGCCTCTGAAATACACCTCGACATCAAATTACTGCTGGTAATACTGCACAAGGGTAGAATGAGGACTGTTAGGGGGTTAAAAGTAAAAAAAAGGGCACCCTGGTGTTCACAGCTTACTCAGTTCAGTTTTTTAATTTGACAGAAAATACAGAGGTTTTGCTAACTGCACTCTCAATTATATACAGATGTCCAGTGGACATGGAGGTCATTTTTCAACTTCTTTGTTGCCAACAGCCAAACTTTCAGCTACTTGGGCTAAGAAAGAGATGTAAATATTTTTCCCTGCCCTAACATGATATTTTAACTTTTTCTTTTGTCTGTAGCCCTGGAAAGTCTTTGGTTCATTGGGTAATTTAATACTGCAGGTTCAAACATGTAAAAGGGTCACGAAGAGCCCTTGCACCCTTTCTTAGAATGTGACTTTGCTCGAGTAAAGTAAAGCCTAGACAGGAACACTGATTTTTTAAAGGTCTCCTGTTCCCAGAGATTACTCTCTAAACATACAATTCTTTGGAGTTAGTGGTGGCGTAGCAGCTAAAATTGAGCTTGTGCTGCCCAAGTTAAACAAGCTTATTCTGAAATTCCAATTAAGAAAAGTTTTACGTCCTATTACTTGAAGTTTAACTGGAATAACTTCTAGTCTTAGGTTACCAATAGCTTGCAAAAGTCATGTGTAGCTAATTTCCCCTTGATTAAATGATAACTAAATCAAGGAATCAACATCTGAATCTAGTATTTGGAAACATACAGATTTCTTTAAATCTTAGTCGCTCACTCTTTTCTTTACTGACCCACAATTAATCTATACAATCTACACTATAATTTATTCTAAAGTTAAAAAAGAAGTAAATCCATTTTTTCAGAGAACACTGATGCTTTTGCAGACCCGTTCGAAATTGTCTTAGCCTAATGTATTGTAAAATTCCTCTCCTTTTTTAAAGAAACTTGATTCCTTTTTGCTAATCAAAAAGGGCCAACCTGCTGTTAACCAGTCATATCACTGCTTATGGCAGACATCTTTAAGTCTCTCCAGAACATTCATTAACTTCTTTAAATGCAAATTAAATGAACTCAAGTAGCATATGCTCAGAATGACTCAACTCATTCACACAGACATGAACCAAGGAGATACCAACATCAGTAAGATGTTTTTTTCACAACAAAATATCCCGTAAGCTCTTCATACTACCCGAAACCACTATCTCACTACATGGTTACTTAAAACACACAATTATGTGGAACAAATTATTGATCTGGAGACTTTTGTATCTCTCTCTTCGAGAGAGACACACACTCAAGAGAAATCCATCATCAGAAAAAATACTGTTAGATGCCTAATAACTGAAATAGTATCCTGTGTAACTTTCGCCAACTGTACGTCACAGTGGAATCCAATACCGTAGTTCTTTTCCTCTGTGTATCCTTTAGAAAGTGTGTAAGTGTAAGCAATTTTCTCCTTATTTCCAGCACTGCTTCTCACATGTAGCACTTCAAAATGGTAGTTTGCCACGTTGGGATACAAAGCGTCTATATGACATAGTTCCAGGAAATGTGTAGCAAACAGTGTAAATGCCTACATAAGGAAACAAGAAAGAAAATTTATTTTGGCAATGATCCAGAAAGAAATTATAATAAATAAGAAAAATTAAATACTCTCACAGATGTCCAGGTTTTCCTCCAAAACACTGAAAAGCTATCTTTACATTACTAAAGCAAATGAAAATCCTTCAGGGATGTGTTTGACCACTGGCAAGTACATCTATTCCAGCTGGGCATTCTCCTGCTCATTTCTCAGTAGAAGGAAAACAGTGTGAGAAACAAGAAAATCCACGATGCTTACAAAATGTGACTGGTGTGGACTGGAATGACTGTCAAATGGAAGCTTAATTCTCTCAAGGAATTCTTTATCAAAAGTACAAGTGACAGAAAGTATCTGAGCTTTTCAAACCAAAAAACCCACAGAAGTACTCTGAATAAATTCTGAGGAGAAACAAACACCTGCGCACTCAAAAGGTATGTAACAGCCACCTGAGGTTGATCGAATAACTAGCAATAGAGGTGAAATTTGCAATCCATCTAAAATTGTCTTCCACTTTTCTAAACAAGTTTATAACTTCTGTGACCAATTCATAATTTGTGCAGAACTACCACTGTACTTTGAAAAGTAAGCACCAGGTAAAGAGGTTCACTTTTAACATTCAAGCATAAAGCAAAACTAAGACTAAACTAAATAAGCAAAAGTAAACAGACTGGGTGGAAAGATATTGTGACCAGTGTAGTGGTTTTAGATAGACTAGAGCCAGTTTTCTTCAGTAGCTTGTGCCAGGCTGTTTGGGATTTGTGACCGAGACAGTACTGACAACTCACCCGCGTTTTAGCCACTGCAGAGCAGCGCTCGCACAGCGCCAAAGGCTGTTCTGCTCCCCACCCTGCCCCGCCAGCAAGCAGGCTGGGGGTGCTCACGGAGCTGGGAAGGGACACAGCCAGGACGGCTGACCCAAACCGACCCCAGGGATCTCTCACACCATACTACACCACCACAATAAAAACTGCGAGGAAGGAGGAGGAAGGAGGGACATTTAGCATTCTGGTAACAGTCACCGTGAGGAAACACGGCATGGCAGGAAACAACTGAACATCTGCCTCTGATAGGAAGCAGCGAATGAATTTCTTATTTTGCTTCTGCATGTGGCTTTCTTTACTTACCAAACTGTCTTTATCTCAGCCTACAAGTTCTAGTGTTTTTACCTTGCTGATCTCTCCCCCATCTCACTACGGGGAGCAAGCGAGCAGCTAGGTGGTGTTTAGCAGCCGATGGGTTAAATCACAACCACCAGTGAACAGAACTGCAGCTTATGTCAGCATGTTTCCTCTACCACCGTAATTCTTACTATACACCCGTTATAAAAAATACCATATTTAGCCAAGAAATCTTTGCAAAACTGACCTTAAATTATGAGAAAATACCGTATTTACTTTCAGGATGACAAAACAATTCTAAGGCTTAAATTTCTTCCGAAACAGAATTACCTTTAGGTTCAACAGATATTCACAGGCAGCGTAACAAATGCCAATACCTTCTTCGGCACTGGTACCTCTGCCAAGTTCATCAATGATGATGAGGGATTTATCATTAGCATTTTGTATGATGTACGTTATCTAGAAGAATATTCAAAGTGTTATCATTCCTATGTGTTTTATTTAAAAAGGAATTTTTAATTTTATTCAGATGGAACATAATGCAGAAATTTTTAAAAAAATCTCTTGAGATACAGCCATTTTACCTTTTCAAAGCTTTTAAACAGCTGTCAATTCTAACCAAAGATTCACACTACAGCATTCTTTCTCTTTGCCACTGACCTTACCCTCAAAATGGTATCAGTTTGTGAGAGGAAATTCAGAGAGCTTCGGCCCCTACAAATGATACCTTAAAGTCTAAGCAAACACAAAAATGTTGAAAGTAGTATCCAACGAAGCACTGATTTTTACTCACACTGGAATATCTTTCCATTTAAGGGACATCTGGGTTTCTATGGTTTATCGCAGAAGAAATGAAGGGTGAATTTCTGACTGTTCTCCAAAGTATACTTTCAGTGGAAATATACTTGTACAATTTCCATAAGCTTAACAACAAAAATGGGCCTTGGACCTGGAGAGCTATATTTCATACCTCTTGCATTTCCTTCATGAATGTTGATGCATTTGTTTCAATATCATCATCCATACCTATTCTGGTAAAAATCTGCTCTGCGATTCGAAAAGAACAATACTCTGCTGGCACGTAAGAACCTACAAAGCAAGTAAAATACCAGTTTCTCTCACCTCTATGACATTTGTCTGAATACGTCACTAGGAAAAAAAATTACTTTTACACTTGGCTTTTGTGCACAGCAGAGAATGCACCTTACTTGATAAAGTTTGGTAAGATTAATTTATAAGAAAAAAGCTATTATATAGATATGATAATTAAAGAAGCTTATCAGTGAAACTTGTAAGAAATCATATGCCTGAGAAGCTGTTGGTCAGTCTAAAGGGATGCAGAAGAAACAATGAACTCTAGGATTGTTTTACATTTCTGCGGCCACCGACTTACTAATCCTGAGAGAAATGTTAGTTTCCCAAAAATCGAGATTATGTTGCCTTTATCCGACTTCAAGGCATAGCAGTTTTACCGAACAGGAAAGAACAGCAACCTTTTGCCAATAACTTCACAGTCTGCTTTATTCATATTAAACTCACATTCTTGAGAGCAATTACTCAAGAACTTGCAGTTACTGGGAACTGAAGCCACAAATGCATGATGGATAAATTTTATTCACCACTTAGTACCTTCATTCTATAGAGTTAGGTCTTTTGACTTGTGCTACCAGACTCACTTTTACGAAAAATGTCATAAGGAATTTCTGAATATAGGAATGAGTCTCAGTTAGACTTCACAAACACTTGGCTTGCTTTTATAATCTTAGTAACAGAACCAGTAACCTGTTCTATAATCTTAGAACAGTAACAAACAGTATTTGTTACTACTTTTATTTGAAGTTGTTGATTACCTATCTATTCGTTGTACTTGTCTCTATGTAATTTAGGTATGCTCAAGGTCACGTGTTTCTTTTGGATGACTAACACATGTGTCTGACCAGCATACTTGAAGAACATTCACTATCAATCTAGCAGCATAAGGTGCTAAACCGGGTTATGGTGCTGCAAAGAACTAGGGCATGCAACTGTCCTCCTCTGAAGATAGACCGGGGAGGCTTCACGATGCACAGATGGGGCCCCGTAAGTTTCCAATGGCAGATGAAAAACCTCACAGTTGCTTCTGTCAGCAACACAAGAGCTGACAGAAGAAAATGGGCTACAAATTACCTGTTATTTTATTTAGACATAATGTTATTCTGGAAGCTAAATCATTCAACTTTCTAAATATTTTTAAGGGGAAAATGTGCTGCAGAAGATGATTAATATTGTACACTCTTACTCACCAATCTGTGCCATAATTTGACAGTGCACAATTTGCTTCAGGTATGTTGATTTTCCACTCATATTTGGTCCTGTAATAATGACAAAATTGTTGCCCTCCGTCAGGTATGTGTTGTTAGACACAGGTTTTTCCGCAGCTATCTTTTCGAGAATGGGATGCCATCCCTGCTTGATTGCTAAAGTATCGGTAAATTCTGGACGAACTAAATGAGAAAAAAAGATGTAAAACACTGAGGAATTAGTGTTTAGGGAGCCTTTACATTATTAGAGTAGTATGTTTTGAAATAAAGTTAATTCTTCCAGAGCAGAGCTCTTGGGAACAATTACCAGCCACTTTCAGGCACAGATTCTGATTACCATGCAAGCCTTCATGATTTAAGACTACAGAAAGAAACACATAACTAAAACTTTATTTCTAAATTAACGTTCTGTGCTTTTGTTCCCTAGTAAGTAGGGCTGTACTCTAGTAATAAAAATGCAAAGAGCCAAAGTATTTTTATAAAGTACAAGGGTTGTGGACTCCTGTTACTTCTACATCTGTACCCTGTATTTGCAAGGTAAACAAGAAAGTAGCATTCCTTCTATTTTTGTTATATGCTACCATATCAATTACTTGGGAATGTACCATGCCTACAAAGGTCCACTGGAACTATCTCTATGGATTTCTCCCAGAATACAATTATTTTCTGAACTAATTACACACGGCTCCTCTTTATCTACCAGCACGAATGGAACAGAAAAAAGCATAAACAGAGAATGTCCATACACTTCATGCTTTTGAACAGAATATGCTTAAACTGCCTATTTTGAGAAGAGTGACTGGGAAGGCTTACAGCAGCTAACTAGCAGAATTTAATTTCCATGAATGGAAACAGAAAGAACATTGGCATAAAACTGGCAAAGACAGACCAGAGACACTCACCTGAAGACTACTGAGACACAGAAAAAGAAATGGAACCAGAGAAAACAGCCTGGTTATTCTCTATCAGAAGGGTCTTTATCTGGCCCGTAACAGAACCAAAGAAGAAACTTACCGTAATCGGAAAGAGTGCAGGCGTGGGCAAATGAAAGCAGCATATCCAGCATAGACACAATGTCGGACAGCTTGTATAAGCAATGAATGTGCTCATAGATCTCATTCAGTAGTTGACACACTATTCTGAAGTAAGACACTGATTTAGCTGTTGCACAGCACGTCCTGTCACTTCATACAACTTACAGAAATAAAGGAACTATAACGTTCATACTGCGTACATTAGGATAAAAGGTCACTCATAAATCGCAGTCAGGTCTACCAGATGCAAGCAAATGTACAAATTTCTTTGAAGTAAATTAAGACCTTGTACCATCGTCTCAACTAACATTCTGCTGATCAGACACACGACACATACCTCAAATACCAACGGCTCATATGAAAGCTTCACACAGAGAATGAACTAAAAATATAGCTATGGGATCAATATGTTTTATTAACTTGTGAAATGCGACTTTAATTCCCTTAGGCTTTCATGTTAGAAAAGCCCTACATGGTTGCTTGAAAGAATTTCCATTCAACTGACAGGTAACTTTATACTTGCTAAGTTGTGAATCAGAGAGGAGAGCAACATGACAAGAGAGAGCAGCAAGGACAAGATACAGAAATAGACAGTTCTACTCTAAATAGAAGGAACTGACTAAAAGTAACAATTCTGCATTACTGATGCAAAACTAATGCATTCATTGTGCCATTCTGTGCAGATAATTCACCCATAAAAATTTTACAGGATGAACACTTCTATTAATAAATACCAATATATTTGCAATCATGTTTAATACAATACACAATTAATGGAGATTTTTTGTCTCAGGAAGTATACTTGAACAGTATAGCTTTAGACTATTTCTGTAAGTAGCCATAACTTAACAGAAAGCCAGCTTTAAAACCCCATGTAATTAGCTGATAACCGGAGAAAATAAACGTACTTAGCAAATACTAAATAGTTTTAACAGGTCTTACAAGTAGGTCATGTGATATATTTCTCTCAGGGACTCCTGACATCTTTCATTCATTTTTATTAAATCTGCTGAAGTGAAGCTGTACGTGTTTTTCATTTTCGTGATCTATGGGGAATTGAAACCAACCATGAGAGCTTGCCTTATTACCACAGGGAAAAACAGCTTCTAAAAACCAAATTGGGATCCATATGGGGAAATAAAAAAGAAAAAACAATGCCCACTTTAATTTTTACTATATCATTTTTTATGAAAATTCCACTTCAGATAACAATTAGCAAGATATACTTCATTCTTACACAAAAGCTTTATTCTTACACAAAACATAATTGCATATACTTGCACGCTTTTGATTATACAACTGAGCATAGGGTTAGTTAAAAAAACATCCCAATTAAAAGTTCATTTACTTCTAAATATCTTCACTGAAATTATTTTTATTGTTGTTTACTGTGTAATAAGTACTTTATTAATGTATTACATATTGCAAATAAAGTATACAAATATATTATGCTGAAACATCTTTTGTACAGATACCTTTGTAAATTCTGAAGGAAGCTGGCCATTAGGCAATGTTGAACAATCAGCCTTCATCTGGATAAAAAATCCACGAGCAGAGCTGAAACTTGTTTTCATCGGTAGGCTGTACTTTTCCGCAAGTTGCGTTATCATGTCTACATACCACATAGAAAGATTTAACCCAAATCATGTACATTCACGTGCATCCCGCCCCCCTCACCCCGTGCTGGTACAAAGATGGAAACTGTTAATGGAAGGTTTCAGAAATACAAGCCCAGTACCATCTGTATCTTTCACTATTGTATGACTGTGGGATTAGAATAAAACAGGAAGACAGGTGCTAAAGTTTCTGATGCTCTTTTATGTTTCTGACTATGTACTAAACTAGGATGCTCCTTTGCTAGAAATCGACAATTTATACTAAAAAAAGGAAATCAATTTCAGAAGAATTTTTTTTTCTCCTATTTCGACAGAATGATAAACAGGAAGGTCACTAAAACAAAATAATGCACATCATGCTAAAACTCCTTTTGTTCATATTTTCCAACTCCTAATGCCTTAGTCCACAGACAGAGATCAAGACTGCCTAAAATACAAAGAACTAAGAACTCAGATATTTTAAATGAAGCTAAACCAAAGATTTACATGTTTTATGCAGAATGTTTGAGGTGGAGTAGTTCTGTTCTATTACTTCAACTTTTTTTGCACTTTAAGAGGACATGGACTAACAGAGCTTTGAATATAAGAACCATTCAATTTTATTAAATTAAAACTGAGTTTTTATCCAGAAATTTAGAATCTCAGTTGCTTATCAATGACAATCAATTCATACCTATACTAAATCTTTTTTACATATGAGAAGGTTATAACACATACAATTACGTGGCTTCTGTATGTCAATTGCAATGTACTTTAAGCTCCAAATAAATACAAATTTTAGTTTAGAAATACCTGCTATGTCATCAACAATTTCTGTGTATATTCTACGAGCTATGTCAAGGAATTCACTGACGTTAGGCTTAACAGCGAAGCACTTCTGGGTCCTCATACTCAGACTTCCTTTCGTGTATCTTGTATCATCGTTAATTACAGCTGTAATCTTTTCAAGCATAATTCCAAATCTGCAATATCAGTTGTATCACTAATTGGATACATAATACTTTATGATTGCTACCTGCAGTATCATCCCCAAATTACAAGCAGCAGTATTGCAAATAAGTGAAGCTACTTTTAAACTTTCTACTGTTAAAACAAACACTACATTTCATTTCTATTTTCACCTCAAAATGAACCGTTGACTGTACCAAAGTGACTAAAAACACTATTCACGTCTTTGGGAAACAGAAATTACTTCTCAAACATTTTTTTTAAATACATAACACTTGATTTTTGCATTATTATGGAGACTCTAGGAAACCACTACTCTTGTCTTTTCAGAATTATTTCCAAGGGAGTTCAGTTCAGCAGCAGCTCCACTACCACAGCTAGCTCTCTTGCTTTTATCCCTGTATTCATTAGTTGAAAATTAAATCTTCTGACAATTAAAATCAGGTTTAAGCAAAAAAACTGACCTATACCCATAACTATAAACAAGCAAAACCAACAAAAACACCACCTTTTATCTTACAGGCGCTTTTGAGATGAGAGTTTCTAACACAGTAGCTAAGTATTACGATAAATACCTTGTATCTTCAAGAGAACTGTAATAAGCCTTTAGCAGCTGTGCATTGCAGCTTCTTAAAGCAGCCTGTTGAAGATTAAAATACGGACATGGCAGTTACTTCTTTTTGCAGCCTTTTTAAAGGACCGAAAGTTTTCGGATTCAGTGAGGCTAATCAGCAGTTGTGCAAATAGTCTGTGGAATCTGAGCAGGAGTTTCAGTTAAATGTTTGTTACATAATCAATTATTCAGGTAATGGTAGGAATCCTGCTTTTCACAGCATAGACACAAATGCGTATTTCCGATTGATGTTAGGAATCGATGTACTACGTTGGCAGTATTGGGTTCTGTAATTACATTTTTTTTACTTTATCGATCTCTTCTGACTTGAGATATTCTATGAAATGTAATAAACTGCACTTCATAAAAATAAGGACAAAATGGTCTGTACTTTATTAAAAAAACCCAAAAAAACTGAAAAACCACCAAAAAAAAGAAAAAAAACCAAAAAACAAAGACTGCTTACTTTCAGAGGCTCCACAAGTTCTAAGGTATGCTTCAGGTGGATTAAATTAGTTATTTTTGATTCAGCAGTTTTAACCTGTGGAAAAATTTTTTCCAGTATTGGAGGCATTTGTATGACTGTTCTAAAAAGTATTTAAGAGCTAGCAGAACTCATATTCTTAACAGTAACAGGCCATTAAGGAAATAACACAGATAAACATAGATTGCCCGTGAATATAGGAGCATGATCCCTTGTGAAATCTTTACTTATTCATATATAATTCATATATAATATCTCTCTACTCTTGTGACTAAAGGCATCTCTTATCTTACAGTCATATAAAGGGTTTTTCTGTAAAAAGACAGAACTAAACAGTACTAAATGCATGAATGGAAGAATGCTAATCTCCAAATAAATATGGGCTCTCAGTCCCACGAAGGAATCAGAGATCCAAAGAACTGATGTGGCCATACATAAAAAGTGGTAGTGGAATGATGGATCTTTGACTAACTAGTTCTTACAGGAATTTTAACTAAACTAGGGTTAAAAGGGAATCTCTCTGCACATGATACACTTCAGCCCAAAGGCAGTAAACGATTTCACCACTGACACAATTTTTCAAGTACCACATCTCAGCAAGACTGGATCAAGCACAGTTTTTGAAGTGTAAGGCTTTTGTCCCTTGGAGCCCCCTTGAAGTGCTAGACGTTATTTAGGTAATGAATATGAATGTTTTTTCTTAAAAAGACAATTGGCCCCTCCCAGAAACTCATGCTTTTTCCCAACTACTTTGTAACTGCATGGCATAACCTAGAGAGAGAGCAGTTATTAAAGAAAAGTTGACCTTTCCAAACCTATTTTTTAAAGCACTGGAGTCGTCTGCCCAGGGAGGTAGTGGAGTCACCATCCCAGGATGTGTTTAAAAAAAGACTGGATGTGGCACTCAGTGCCATGGTTTAGCTGAGGTATTAGGGCATGGGTTGGATGATCTTGAAGGTCTCTTCCAACCTAGTGATTCTGTGATTCTGCGTGACTGACAGCCTCCTTAGGATGAGAGAATGCTCAGGCTGAACATACCACTGATACATTTAGTAACTGGAACTGTAGGCTTCTCAGATGTGCATCTCATCTGCTGACTGGTGGAAGGTTTACAATGAAAACTTTTATGGAGAGTAGGAATGAAACATACTGAATTACCTAATCCAGCATTTGATAGAAGCAACTGAGCTAGGACTTGAATAAGCATGTCTGTTACATGAATACTAAGCTCTGCTATACTAGAACCAGTCAAGGGTGAAAACACTGCAGTAAAAATGTTTGGTGTACGTGGTCCTATGCATACATAAAAGCATCCTGCGTGACAGTTTTAGTCATACACGTGAATTCACAAAATTACGTTGCACATTTCTACAAGGGAAGCTGGGAGCAATAAACATTCTGTTTTTAATTATGTCATTAAAGAGATTTATCTGCATTTATTACTGTCCTGTTTGAGTCTGTACCTGATTTCTTTAACTAGAATTTGACAAATTCTTTATCTAAGCAGGTAAATCAGCATGCGAGAAGACACTGAGAGGTGAATGAGTTGAGAGTATCTAAAATGCTGGCACGCAAGCATAAACATAAGAAATCATCAAAAGCAGTGGCAGAAATATCCAACTCAAGTACAGTAGGGAAACGTAACTTTTAACACCATAGTTTCAATATGCTTAGTGGTTCAGTAACCTCAAGCTCACTGTAGTTAACTGTCGGGTCTGGTCGCAACCAAGATTCACTGGTGAACTACACGTACTTATTCAATTTTGGTATTTTTATTATGTGTGTTAACATACAGACTGAGATGAGGCATGATCTGATGAAAAAATCTTGCTTTTAGACATAACAGTCACTAGGACTGTAAGTCACTAAATACCTTGTTCATTTATGTGAAGAAAATTCCTCTCATCTGAGTACTGTTGAATAAAATGCACACTTACGAAGAATAAAGGTGGGGAGTGATGAAAGAGCAAACATTTGCAGAAGTACATTTGCATAAATTAAGATGAATTATAGACATCACATTTATATATTGCATGTTATAGACAGATAATTCATTTTCCAAGGTGTATTTTGAAACATACCGTATCCTGCTTTGGAATCTGTACCAAAACTGAAAGCAGTTGTTCTGTATCCAGGAATTTTGAGATGACTGTAAAATGAGAAGTATACACATCAGAAATTAAAGTGAAATTGTAAGAAGATGTATTTTCCTTGAAAGCACAGAATTACTTAGCTATGTTAATGCTAATCTTTTCCTTACATTCTATTGTAACAAATTACTTACAGGGTAAAAACTAGCTTAAAAATAGCTAGTATCTGAAGTATTTTGTCGTAACTACACTTACAATTTACTATACCTAAGCGTGCAGTGATTATCGTACAGGTAGACATCTGTCAATTCAGAAATACTTTTTTTTCTTAGATTGAATCATATTTCTCTTGTGACACAGATAAAGATTATATGATCCAGTTTCAAGTGGACTAATTCCAGTATTGTATTTTACCTTTCTCTGGACCATACGTTTTAGGAAGCAATAGGGAAAAAATATTTATACGCAAGTATTACTTAAGCAATGGGTTTGCTTTTTCATGTATACATTATATATACTTGTATACATCAAACATAATGCATACCCAAACACACAGGTAAAGAGACAAATTCCAACTCTTTTAAAAAGCTGTTGGCTCACAGACTTCTATACACTTTATCAGAGAAATTCAACTTTTCTAAGCAAAATACTTGAGAAAACTATCACTATGATAATACAGATTACTTTAAAAAATTAAATGTTCACTATGTTACCTAACAAACCATTAAAAAATATTTTTCAAACATACTGAGTCACACTACATACTTTCCTACATTAGAAAAAAATGTTTAAAAAGAACATACAGTATTAGGTGTTCCAAAAGAAACTACCACCTGCTTGAAGACCAAAAAAGAGCTCCTCATCCTGGAGTAACTCCTGAACACAGTCCAGTCTTCTGTTAATTGTTTCAGCATCAACTAGAGGTTCCAGGATATTGGATCTAAGTCTTCGACTTCCGCCAGGAGTTTTAGTATAATTTAGAACACCAAGAAGTGTGTGATCACTCCTTTGAAAATAAAATAGATATGAAGAATACATGCACCAAAAAAAGAGATGGCAAGTGTCAGGAGACATTTACATGCAAGAGTATCCTACAAATCTGAGGCATGCTTATCTCCCTGTTTGCCATGTATATTATATGAACTACAGCCGTTTAGGAAGCTAGGTAATTCAGTGTAATTTAATATAATACTAGCCCTCAATTATGTAAGTATAGAAATACATCTGTACCTAGTATTGTATTCATAGTAGTATTCCACTGCTACTGCAGTGGTAAAGTTCACGTTTTCTCTCTCAATTAAGCTAATTAAAAATGAACAAATCAACCCTACACAAGGAGGCAAATTATCAAGTTATCAATTATCAGAGATCAAATACTAATCAGAACAATTTACTTGTAATACCTCTCTATATATTTTAATAATAATTTAAAATACTTAGAAGCCGAAAAGAGAAATAATTTTTGGTTTTATTCTTTTAAAGAACATATTTCAGTCAATACAGGAGCTAAATAACATGCTTATAATTTGTAAGTACTAGTTTCATCCTTATGGCTCTTACATTTCCTAGGGTCTCACACTTAAGGGTGACTGCATCTATGTAGAACAAGCCATCTATAATACTTACACCTGCTACACAGTTAAACAGTTTTAAAAACCTGAAATTTTCTATGCTATTGGCTGGAAGAAGACCTGTGAAATACCGAGGCCATAACAACACATTGATTTAAACCAGAACTTGAATAGGAAGACACAAGTACACAAAACAAACATCATGAAGATAGATATGTAGTTACATGGGTAGGTAGACAGACAGACAGAGTGAGCAGAAACACCCTGAAATACCATGGTATAAAAAATCAAAGCAATAGTCAAAACAATTTTTTTAAAAAAAGAAGGGGAAATTCAAACTCAGTCGTATTAAGGGTGCCTTTACTATACGATGCAATCCATGACAACGCTTAAGTGGAACTCTACATTTGGGAGAGGATCCACAGTGCCTATCTTTAGGCAACTGAGGACTTCTTTCCCTGCACAGTTAAATGACAAAAGACAAGTCCCCCCACAATTAAGACTGGCACACAATTTGACTTAGGTATTTCTGGTTAGCCTGTACTATCAACTTTTACCTGCTGATACATAATACAAAGATATCTAACCAGGCTTTGGGGTTAAGATCTGTGTAATAAAAATAGCTATGTTTGGCTGATTCAAAATTGCCAATGGATCAGCAAAAATTCTGCATCAACGATGCTAAAAAAAACCCAGAGAAACTTAGAGCAGTTTACTGTTGCTCAGTTCCTTCTTGCTCTCAAAACCATCTGTTGTGAAATTAGGAACAGAGAAGTATTTTTTCAGAAAAATACTGCTCCAGAAGTACTTTCCTATGCCAGGCATTCTGTGGTTCTACTGTATGTCCCCAAGGGGAAAGGTCTTTTTACATCAGGGTCATTAAGTGGATGTCTAAACAGAGGTGGATCTCGGAACCTGACAGGCAGCAAAACGCAAGTTCCGAGTACTTCTCTTGCTAAAACCAGAAGTGTAACAGTCTAGAGAAGGTAAGCCTTGAAGCTTCTTCTGCCTATGAGGCAACTAACTCCCGATGAAGGAAGTGCTCCAAGCATTGATCTCAATGTGGAAAACTACCACGCAATCAATACCACATTGCACATTCTCACCATAACAGAAATTCCTCTCTTTCCCACTATTAGATCCAAAAGAAAACAAAACAACCTTTCATATGTACCTTACGTAATATGAGTAAAACGTAGGTGTTTTAATCCAACATAAGAAACTTGCAGAAATATTGCCTCTTTCATTTCACATTTTTTGAAATTTTGCATAAGTAAAATTTTAATATTTATGTCTGAATTAAACATACACACCAATGTGAAGATGATTATGCATCATCCCTGTCTACAATTCACTTCAGGATTTCCTGTGCGAGCAATTTTGCACTGAATTATATTATATTATATATTACATAATATAATAAATATATTAAATTATATATAATTTAATATATATAATATAATTATATAATGAATATAATTATATTTTATATATTATATTATTTTGTGCTGTAATATACTTTTCTGTCAAAATATTTTTTTAGAAGCTCTGACTGGTATGCAATTTCTCTCATATAGAAATAAATATAATGGTCAGCTCTTTGACACAAATGTCAAGGAAACTTAGCGAAATCCATCTTTATAAAAACATCACTTGAAAAAACTATTCTTACCGAGGATCTCTGTTATTGATCACTAGTTCAAGATTTCGTGCTGATGATGAATCTATCATAGCTGTTTTCTCACTCCCCTGGAAACACACCTTTAGTGATTTAGGAGCGTAAATGGCGTTTTGAATAAATTCAACATATTTTAGCAAAGCTGCAGCAGCTGCAAGACAGTAATACCTTGGAAAAAAACAGTCTTTTATCAGTGTTGAATACTGCTATTGAAATACCACAAAAGTAGTGCACGACAGAAATAACATTCATACTGCTGTGGCTTGGCAACTACTGTGATCGATAGCACTGAAAAAGCAGTACATTTCAAATATGCATGAACCCATGTCTAGTGAACATATATTCATACAAATCAAATATTCATAAATGTTTGAGTCTCTGTACAGTTGACAGCCTACACTATATTACTGATATAGTGAACATACATATTTCAACAGACACATGTGACTTGAAGACCCTGGTCACCAAGTATCAACACCTAAAATTGTTGATACATAGAAAATGATAGCTCTTGAAAGGTACCTTTAAGGAAAGAATGAAAAATACGAAGTGGAAAGCTGTGAAAACTCAAAAAACCATCCCACTATGTAACAGGCTTTCTATTTACATTTCTACATATATCAGAAACCCTGCGGGGCAAAATAAAAAGAGCTCTGATAGGACTTTCTAACTTTTGCCACATGACAGACATACGTAAGGAGTACATAAAAACGATTTTGTTAAAAACTCATCTGGACGCAGTTTGCTTTTCCTTATTTAAACATACTTTGATTGGACTTCCATGAAAATGGTGCTAAACTCAGATGCACACAATTGTTCTATGTACTCCAAACCCTTTGTCTCATTGAAGTATTTTCTCTGGACAGTTGTAAAAGTCACATTCTGTGAAGATGGGGATGAAAGCAAAAAGTTTTAAAAGTTACATCAGAGAGACTTCTGTATTTTTCTATGATACATTTCAAGAAATCTATCAACTGATTCTACAAACTGTCTTCATAGAAGTATTTATTCTAGCTTACTAGCACTTAGGTCAATGTAATTGAAGACGTGTGATGCACAACTGATTTATTTGAGAAAAAGAAAAAGGAGGTCAGGAAGTAGAAGAGCACTCACGCAGAAACCATCAGCTCTGTAGGCATGAAGTAATTCAGGTAGTAATTAATAGTTTTTTTAAAGGTTCTGAGGCTTTAATACTCATGAATTATTTATACTAGTTCATCTCATCTTCTTTTACCCTGACAGTGCTCTTTTTCCTGTCCTATGATACATAAGTCCCATTGATTTATCAGGTTGAGAGAACAAGGGAGAAACAAAGGAGAATGCTTACTTTTTAATTTCTGTATCTTTCCTAGGTTCGGTATTACTCAAATTACCCAATGCCACAAATTCAAAACTTTCACCTTTCATCGGCAATATACCTATCTCTGTAACTGTCAGTATTAGAAGTGGCAGCACGGGAGTTCCATTTAGTTTATTCGCTATCATTCTAAAATTAGACCTGAAAATCACACAAAACAAAGCCTGTCTGCCCTTATTTAAAAGTTGCGCAAAACTCTCAAATCAACCATTATATAAAAGTGATCAACGAGAACTCTAAAACATTGAATGAAATTTTAGATCTTACCTTGAAATGTTCCGTTATCAGATTGAACAATTGTGTTGTATTTCCTGCATCACAAGCAGTGTTTGACATTATTATTTCTAGTGGTGTTAAAATCTTGAGTTTAGTAATAACCTGAACAAAAAAAAATTCAAAATAATTCAATAACAAATTATACAATCTCCAATATTTTAGATGATAATGAACAGCAATAAAAAATACAGAACCCTTGCATTTTAGAATCAGTTCAAGTTTGAAATTTTCTGCTTACTGCTGCACTGAGTCAAAAATACATCTAAATATATCTCTAAATATATACAAAACTAAATTAAAAACAGACAAACAAAATTTAGAGCTTATCCCCTGTTATTTGAACATAGAATCATGCTTTCTGTTGAAGCAAGAGATAAACATTCAAAACTATATTCCATGGCTATGATAGGAGAGAAGGACTTATTTTAACAGATGGCAGCTTTCTGGCCTTGCAGCTAGGAGGTTAATGGCGCTCTGGATGATGAAGAAATCCAGCATGTCTGAATACTAGTAATCTTTTGGTTGAGACTAGTTTTTTATTTTGTTTTAACCTTCTCCAGTAACATTTATCTCAGTATTAACATGGCCAAATATGTGCATATTTTACCAGCTTTACGTTATGCACACCCCCTGTAGTGGTTATTAGTAGAGTATATGCTCTTCTACTGTATAAGAAAGGACAAACATTATGCATTTATGTTCATTTATACCAGTAGTCACAAATTCTCAATGGAGAAACATGAAAAAACAGACTATATTTTAACTGCTTAGAAGTTAAGATGTGCAAGAAGGGACAGATGATGTCCCAATGAAAAGGTAAACAAGCATAAGAAATATACAAAATAAGTCATCTAAGGGCATTGGGGATGGGAGGGCTGTCACTGCCCTTCATATCTGCTACGCACTAGGAAGGTTTTTTCCAGTAGCATCACAGTTCAGCAGATCTTGAAGAATTTAAAGAATACAAGAAAACTCCTGAACGTATTTGCAGAACATTCAAAAACAAAAGGTATGCACAAGAAAGAGAAAATAGAGTAGGCTGGATACCAATCACCAGGCAAAGCATGGATTCTGACAGAGTAAGAAAACAGCCGATCAACAGATCAGACAGAATCATTGAAAGAAATAAGATGAATATGTCTTTACAAACAGATCGTGTGAATCTGCTTACAGATAGGGCCAGAGACTTGTAGATAAGGAAGTAACAGGACAAACCATCAATTTCAAAAAATGTTACTAACTGACACAGACTGCTGCGTAGCCTAGGTCATGCTCAACTCCTGAACTTCGAGAAGAACAAAGACTTAATAGGTTTATGAATATTTAACTTCCACACCCAGGGTGGACTTAAAGCTAATTTTAATGGTCATGTATCGTATGCTATACATGGGGGAGCATATTAAGGGGCACATTTAGCAGGCAAATCAGGAAGTCTGTACCTCCCAAGTACCTCAGCCAATAGGGAATGGGCAAAGGTTCTGCAGCCGGGAAGATTAGAATAAAAAGGAGGCTGCAGTCCTCCAACAGTTTGAGAGACCCCATGGGGAAATGCCCCATGGCCTCTCCCTTTGTTCAAAAATAAAAGGTATAGGACACCTCTGTCTCCTCTGTGGACATACACCTCTGGTGACATGGATTTTTTCACACATTGTTAAAGGTGTGAAAGATTAAGGCAAGAAATCAGGCTGTTAGGGCATTTCCCGCATTAGAGAAAAGTAATTGTACACGAGCATCTCTCTTTTTTTGACGGGATGGTGAATGCAGTGTTAGGTATGAGCACAACAGAGAACTCAGTAATCTAAACGGAAAATTAGGAATATATGTGCACAAATAAAAACATCAGCTTTTAGAATGGTAAGGTGGAAAAACAATGAACAATCTAACCACGGCCTGAGAGTCAGTTATAAAGGATGTTCAATATGTAGCGTGTTAAGACAAGAACAAGCTCTAGAAGTACTAATGCTTAAACAAAGAAACAAAGAAAAACAAAGAAATCCACTATGCAACATCATACATTCTACAACAACTTGTAATGTACAAGTTGTACAATATACATTGTACAAAAACATATTACAACATCTGTTTTAGCAAACAGATTTGATGGTTGTTTAAATCCTGAGTCAGAGCTGCTTATTGTCCTAATAGAGCTTTTGTTTCTTTGAATATTGTAAAGATGCTACAGCCACATTATTTTCTAGCATGCTTAACTACAACAAAACGATGAAATGAGATGTCCCACTAATGCTGTTGCAGCATAAACCAGAGATTACTCATCAAATTAATGCAGAATATGCAGTGCTGCCTGTAAATTGAGTGAATTTCATTTCAAACTGAGACGGAATATTTATGTAACCAATGCCAGAACTATAATTACTCTATCACACACACACACACATTTATGCAGTTCTGTCCTCAGAGTTCTTTTGCCTGATGAAGAATTCTACTACCATATACTGCCCAGTGCTCTTCAAAACGAGGCATCTCAGTCCCACAGACAACGTATTTTGCAGAAAGGCTATTTTTCTTTTGAAAAACATTCTTGTTTAGTATCTGAGGCACAGTATGGAAAATAGCAGTTTTTTCAACACTGCATTTTCTAGAACTTGTTACTTCCACTTTTGAGAACTCTCTTTCACAAACTAGAAATTTAATTTCCCATTAGTCATAAGCTTTTTTCAAGAAAGTAAGCAACAATAATTAGCCCATAAAATACCTTGGCATAAGTTGTATTGTCTGCAAATTGTGATAATATTATCTCAGGATTTTTTAAATCTATACTGGCCATTCCTACTTCACCTCTGGCAAGTCCTCTTCCTTCTACTACAGCTACAATAACTGATGGAACAGTTAGAGGAGAAACGGTAGATGAAGATGTAGCTGTAAAACATCATAACGTATACGTTCAGTTACATTCAAAACAGATCAGTGAAAGATTGATCAAGGAGCATCACAAACGATAGAGAAAGGATAAACGAATATACAGATACATGAAAGAATCATTACCAGTTCTGTCTTTAAGAACACTAAAGACTGAACTGATAACGATTAGTCAGACTGTGAACGAACGAACTTTAAATCCCATTACTTCTGCATTACCAGAGCACATATGATACGTACAACATGGCACTAGGCATCGTTACCCTGTAACACCATTTGGCTCATACAAAGCACTGCAAAATGTACCATCAGCTAATGTGTAAGCATTCTGAAGAACTACTGCTCTATACCTTCAAACATGCCAACATAAAATACATAAAACTTGCATCGAGAAACTTGAGAATTATGTTATATATTATGTCCAATGCATTACAAGCCTAAAAATAAACCTTGATTAGAGATGTGCATGAATTTGGGCTCTTTAGTGACCACGCTACATGTCCACAAATATAATTTCATTTTGGACAATCTGAAAAATGCCTGAATTCTAACTACACTGATAATTCACACACGAATGCAAAGTAAGTAGCAAGAGCCTGCAATACTAAAACATCTTCTCAGTATGTAAAGTAGTATTTTCTTGTTGGTGTATTGTTCCTTGGCAGTATTCTCTGTGGTACAAAACACATTGTGTTTTGAGTTTATTGTAGTATCTTAACATATCACATTAAAAATTAACGTGTTTGATAAAATAAACTCAGAAATGTCAGTTGGACTATTTCCTCTAAGAGCTGTTAATCTTACCTGAATATCCCATAAGAGGGGTACGGCCTCTGCAACCAGATCTACCAGAAGAGAGGGGGGCCCTCCCTAGACATGCGCTATTCAGACCTCGTGCAGAGGAAGAACTCGTGAGGCTCCATGTGTTAGCATTTTCTACACAAGAACTTTTGTCCCCAAAATACGATTCTGAGGGGAGAGAGAAATAAGTAAATTATGAAAACAGCCACAACAAACTTTTATCCAGAAAGCAATATACAAAAAACAGCTTACAAATCTTCATTTTTTATTAGCAGAGATATCAAAAAATGTCATTCTATGAAAGCTCTCCAGAATATAAAATGAAATAAAAGTCAGGCTGCTTTGAAAACAAGCTTGCATTAATACGATTATTTTCTACAAAGAGATTACCTACAGTGCCAATAAAAACCCAACGATTTACATTGTTGAAGTGAAACAATACAACAGAAGTCACTTTACTAAGTATCATTTCATATTCTAATGAATTCTAGATTTATGAAAGAATGCTATAAATCAACTTTATCTCACATTTGCCCGCCATTTGAAAAATCATTACCTAAAACTGCACAAGTGATTATGAAAACTCTTTTTTAAAAAGCTGAGCATTCCTTTTAAAATAGAGGACAATGAAATAAAACAAAGAACCACTTGGGAATGATAACCCTTTGAACTGATGACAATCAACTCTCAGAAATCATACAGTAATCTGGGATGTATTTGTTAACAGTAGTTTCTTTTACACATGTATTTAAGATCTACCAATGTTTTTAAGTCCCGCAAAATATCTTTGTCTTAGAACACTTTTAAGTTCCAATAAATTATTTAAGTAATTTACTCATTTTTTTATTCTCCTGAGATGACTGAAGACATCCTTAACCTAGTTTAGATAACTGCTTTTTAAGATTAAAAAAAAAGGGAAGAAAATATGAAGAGCAGATCCACTTAAAAATCTCCGAGTGCTATAAAACATGCAAACACAAATATTTGTTTCTTATATTACATTAAAAACTGACATGCAAGACAAACTACTTAAGTATTGTTTTTAGATGATCAATTAACTGCACGACTCTTATCAGAGTTCACTGGTACAAAAATACCTACGGTACTAGGGTTCTGGAGTTTGGGTTTTTTGGAGGGTGAGGTCAGATTTTCTTTGTGTTTGTTTGGTTGGGAGTTTTTTAATCTTAAAACTGTGACAAGCGATAAAAATATTAGTTCAGACTCTTTGGTTGGGAACTTCTTAAAGAGTGGACACATAAGCATTGGAATGCATACTGACAAGTTTTTAAAAATAGCATTCATTTAGATTTTGGTCTAAGTTCACTCAGAATTTTGGCGGGCGAGACTTCCTGTAAAAGGTACCGAATAGGCATAACAGGGGGAAAACAGTACTTTTAAAGACCAGATGAACCAAACCCTATATCGCTATTTCTCAAACGACATTTAAGTCATGCCCCATTCGAATTAGCATTCCATCTGGGTTCTTTTTAGGATTCCTCAGTAATGATACGTATTACCAAAACCCATTTTACTTCATTTCCAATTTATACACATGTACATCAGAATTCATTGCAGCAAGTGTTAAAATAATTTCCAACTCTCTTCATAGTTTCTTTTCGTCTGAAAATACCATAATTTTAACTTTTTTTTTCTGTCTGCCAAGATACAGACTTTGATAGTACTATTTTTGCAAAGGATGGCAAATAGCAGTATCGCATTACAGGTGCACAACATTCTTACCACACATCGAGACCGACAGGCACCTAAAACTATTCCAAAGGCCGGGCAAAATAATACCAAGAGAACCAAAAGCAAACACCGTGCAGCAATTCAAACACGTTTACTGATCCCGCCAGAAAACTCAGCTACTACTATCTAAAGGAAATAAGAGAGATTTCTTCAAATAAATGCATGGAACGATCTCCATTGTTCTGGCCGGCTAAATGAAAAAGGTCGTTATGACGGTTAGCTGCTGCTGCCCCATGTCAGTAAGGACCACTTTTAACAGGAACCCGACCCGAGCAAACAGAGCAGGAGGATAAAGAAACAGATAAAGGCCCGGGCAGAGAGTGTACCTCCCCTTTCGGAAACTGCCGGCTTCACCGCGCTGCTCCCGGAGGCCCGGCTGGCTGCGAGGCCTTCGCCGCTGGAGGAGCCCCCGGTGCTCTCTGAGCTGTGCGGCGACTGCAGAAGCCCCAGGGTGTAGCGGGGCGTCCGCTCCGCCCGCCCGCTCACGCCCGGCGTGAAAGAGCCGCGGCTCGTGTAAGACTCCGAGGTAGCCGAGGTGGCCCCGGCGGCCGCCTGCACTTAATGTCCCATGTGGGTAG
>JANPWX010019599.1:26861-38196 GCA_024734555.1 Trochalopteron elliotii
CGGGCCCACGCGGGCCCGCGCCCACCGCCGGCAATGGCGGCACCCGGGCCCGGCTGTGAGGGCTCCCACCAGGGGACGACCCCCCGCACTCCGAGGTGGGGCCTGCTGGTAAAAGTTGTCGAGCTGCAGCTGTGAACGATACAGCAGTACACAGAGCTGCTGGCCCTGCAACGGGTTTCATTATAAATACGCACGGAAAGTGCTTGCTCTGCTCTTTAAAGCAGGAGTACTGCATTTAAACATATTTTACCCGGCATTAATTCTTCACCATTCGGACTGTTTTAGCAGGAACTTCAGCAGTGTTTTCTTCCTGCTCAGGAGTTTGGATACAAAAAGATCCCCGAAGTAACCCCAATGCTTGTTTACCTCCGTAGTTGTCTTAAACACGCGCTTGTAAGAATGTTTTAGAATACTAACACTGCTTTGTATATTAGCATCATGTAACATACACCACTAAAACGTTTCAATTCACATTTTGATTAGGCACAATTTTGTCTCTGGCACTAAATACACTTGCATTATAAAACACTCCATATACTCTCACATTTTTAACCTATGATCTTACAAGATCTTTAGAAGCCACAACTGACTTAGGAAATTACACTGACCAAACTTTCATCAGAGAACTCCAATCATATTAACGGGATTTCAATCTAGAGTGAAGTGTTCTACACTGCTATGCAATACCATCCACAAATTAATTCCCAGGCTGTCTCAGTCTGTAAGAGACTAGAAACTCTGAAGACAATTCCATTTTATCTACAGAACATGGAAAAATACCAAGTTTTTATCTACTAAACAGTGTTTTCCTGGATGAAAAGTGCACTTGCAAAGGAAACTATAAGGAACAAACAAACAAACAACTTCAAAATTTTTTGTTAACCTTTACAGTTAAATAAAACATGATCAGTGTTCTCATTCCCTCACACTCAACACAAAGCCTTTTTTGTAAGGCTTTTTATTCTAACTTTTTTCAAAACCTTGAAAAATAAAATTTCAGGCTTTGACCAAAGAATTCATCAGGCAAGTGGGCAGTTAAAAGGAGTAGTGTTTTTATCCAAAAGCCTGTAGGCTTTAAAAATTCATTAGAAATGCTTGAGCATTCAAATTTACATTTTGTTTTTAAATTCATGACAAGTAAAGGTCTGTCAAATATTGACTTTTCCAGCTTACTCTACACTAACACAGCTAAAAGAACCCAGATATTGAGCCTCATAACATAAAATACATAAAACTTGCATCAAGAAACTTGAGAATTATGTTATATATATTATGTCCAATGCATTACAAGCCTGTAAAAGCCAAGGCACATTCAAGACCCAGCCCACTCCACTACCACACAAACTACTGCTCCCTAAAGGCCAGAGCCTGGCACCCTCAAAGGACAATGAAGATAACTGTGCCAGCTGGCTACAGCCCAGAGACGAACTGTGTGGTCCTTGCCAAAAGTATTTAGACAGATCAATGTACTACCACACCACCCTGAGGCTGTGCTACCTTGTCTTTAGTATTGCTACACCCCTGAGCAGGGGAGCTCCAAGTGTGACACGGACACCCAACACCACAAGCACTGTGACTCTGAGATGCGATAAGCGCGTGAGTGACAGTGGCTTCCGCAGGGACTGTGGCACCCACCTGCAGAGAGGTCCAACAGTGCCATGACAGTGCAGGTGCTCTATAGCAGCCCTGCAAAGTGGTGACTGCTGCAACCATCAGAGGAGACGTGGATGAGAGCCATCAGAAGCAGAATGATGGATGAGCAAGAAGCCAAGCTTTAAGACAAAAGGCTGTTATGGACATGGGGATGCAATCCCCACAAACAACTCTGTCAAAAGAGAACTCACAGAATCAGAACTGAAGGCACCACTTGGCTCACCACTGTGAGAGATGACTGCTCAGAAACATCTGCAATATGATAGACACCAGACAGATCCACACCTTAAGCTGGAATTGCAAGACAAGAAATGCTTGACAGGCACTATGCTGATGTGGCAATGCACTTGTGACTCGTGAAAGGGCTACCAAGGTGCCTAGTGATCACTAAGAGCTATGGAGACATCAAGACCCAAGGAAGGTACAACGTACCATGCAGAAGACAGACTAAAAGAGTTTACACAACACAGACACATGCTGGAACTGCCTTCCTAGGCACAGTCCTTACATCATGCTGAGAACTAACATGCTCCTTTGACCTGCTCCAAGGGAACTGCTCCTGACAGTGACTTTAAACCCTACACTGACTTCAAACCCCTCCATGCAATTCCCAACTTTGCCTTCTCCCCCCTTAGCATCCTTAGCACATTGATACAATATGATTCTATTAAACTGAGTTACAGATAAATATTGCAGAATGTAAAAACCTTTCTAAACCGGGAAACTTTTAAGAGATGTACAGGGCACAGCTGCAGACAGTCTTGGGATTCAGGGGAAAAAACCCAAAGTTTTCAGTCTTTAGCATCTTCCACTATGTCATCGATGACAGCAAACATGGCTTCAGCCTCAGGAGGACAGGCTCAGAGATTTTGCAGATCCTGGTCTCACCTCAGCCTTTCAGCAGGTACAGTCTGCAAGGAGAGAGAAGAAAATGGGTCAGAATGGACAGCCTACTTCCAGAAAATCAGCATCATTCATAAGGCATTAAGCAGAGCTATAAGGACTTCGCCAAAGGTCCACTTCCCTGTGGACTGAGGGCTCTAAGTTGAAGCACAGGCTGGACCTGCCAAGGGCAGACTATGGAAATCCCAGAAGTAAAAGCTACTCGGCCAATTCCATAAAGCATTTCAAAACCAGGCTCTTGGGATGGACCATCCCTTCTCTCACCTTCAAACATCCAGAATGAGGTCTATTGCTGTTGAGCAGCATCCGAAAACTTGTTAGAGCAGAAACTGCCTCACAAATGACACTGGAGGAATATAAGCTCCTCTGGCAGGTATGTCAATAACAGAGTGTTTTAGTTACCTGAACAGAAAAGGATGTAAGACTCATCAGTACAGGCTAAACTGGAGCACTGCTTCAAAACAGGGCAGTGAAGATGGAAGGGAGAAGCTTTTCTACGAGACACAGTGCCTACCGGTGAGGCAGAATGGGGAAATTCATTCCGAGTTTTTTGGAGAAAACTTTAAAACTCACAGTGGTAAAGCTAAGTAATGTTGGGTAACAAAAAAATAAACACCAAACCACTTTTTGAGATAATTCTTGCCTTATACCACAACTGTTTGCTTTTGTTGAGAAACACTAGGTGAAACACTCATTCTGTATGAGAAACGCTGGCAATCAGTCGAATGCACATAAAACCGAACACAACCAAAAACGAATTAACTGCTGAATTAATTGCTAAAATACATACCGAGCCTTGCTTAATGGAGTGTGACCATCAGCCTGGTTTGGTTTCCCTCCCTTTGAAGTTGTAAAACAACTGACTGTAGTGGTTTGAAAGCAAAACGAGCGAGAGGCTTCAAGTCAGAAATACAATTTTAAAGGAAGAAGAGAAAAAAAAAAAAAAAAATAAAATAAAATAGATGCAATAATACAAAAGATCACTGACAGAGTCAGAATACAAACTGAGTGGGATGACAGAAGCAGTGATCAATCCCGTAGAAAGGTCTGGTAGCTCTGATCCTCTGGGAATCCAGTGGGTAAAGTCCCCTGTATTGTCCCAAATCCCAGATTATATCCAGGTGAGAATGCTTGGCTCCTCCCCCTGGGCGGAGCATCTCACAATGGGATAATGAGTCATACAGGGGGTCCTTAATGGCCCATTAAAGAGAGAGAACTTCCGGAGGGAGTTACCTATGAGTCATGCAGCAGGCCATTGGCAGAAGACACCTTAACAGGAGACACCTTAACAGAAGAGGGAGGGGGAAAGCTGGAAGAACGCTGCTTCAGCAATTGGTTTCAACAGTTCATGAAGATGTTGATAGAATACTTTGTGCATATCTTATACTTGCAACCCAGGACACTGACCTTCAACACCTTATGCAAAAGCATTTACCTAATGCTGCAAAAAAAGCCTTTTCTTATATCATACTTTAGCCCTGAACTTGCAAAAAACCCCTGTAGTAGTGTGGTTTTGGTTTTATCAGTTTTATGTATGTATTTTTTCCTTGTTTTATATTGTCTTTTATAAGTTGTAATGGTTTGTTCCATGTCAGCAGTCTAGGAGGGATAGAGACTGCAGCCTCTTGGCACTACTGTTTTTCCTTCTCCAAATACCAATGGGAGAACAGTGGGTTACAAGTGCTAATGAAAACACCAAGGGAAACAATTCCACAGCCAGTTACGTTTTTTTCTTGTTTGGAGTAAAAGCAGCAGTCAAGCAATGAATATACTTTGCAGGTTTTCCTGTCTTCGCATGTTTACATTCTTATACCCTGAGAAGCCGCTGCTGGGATTCTTGGCTTCAGGTGCTCAGGGCCATTGCTGGGGCAGCCCACGGGAATTGTACAGTCGCCATAACCCTGGGATGGGATTGCAGTTCCCTAATTCAGTTTTGCCTGCTAGGGGTTTTTTATTTCTTTAATGTGAAACACAGACGTGAATCTCTGCACTTCTTTTCCTCTGTTATGTGGCTGGTCCCTGAAACTTTGTGAGACTGAATTTGTCTCATGAAAATGAATCTAGACCCAGATAAAAATCCATGGTCTTGCTTTCTATTTGTAATATTGTGCATCTCTCTCCACTTTGTATGAAAATAATGAAAAATCTTAATTGGCCCATAATAGGCTATTTGAAAACATGTACACACACAGGCACAAAAGGTGATGGTAAAATTTAGCAACAGGAAAGCTTTTTATAGATTGGTAAAATATGAAAATATGTTATTCCAGTTAAAAAAAATACGCATTGCAGAATTTAAACCCAGGAAATTTTGGTTCAAGCTCCACCTGAGCCCTGGGGCCAATTTATTTAGCTTCAGTGAATTCCATGAAATGTATTAAAACTGTTTTTAAAAGATGAAGCCAAAATAGCTCTGATGATAGGAAATTCTGTAAATCCAAACTCTTAAATTTCTGTACCAATGGTGTGGAACACTCCAAAACTGCAAAACAACCACCTGACCTTTTTTAAAGGTCCCTGGGCAAAAGGAGAATAAAACCAGCTACCCCTCCCCACTGGTAGTTCTCAGTAGCCCAGCTGAAACTCGTTTCTGATAAAAGTGCACCTGGGCCAGCTCTAGTTGCCGACTGTTGTGTCCCGACGCTTTTGTGTTTTCCTCCATTCCCCCGGGCCGGAGCGGGCCGGGGGTGATCTGTGGGGTCGGCGGGGAGCGGTGGGAACGCGGCGGGATGGGGATGCGGGACGGGACGAGACGGACGCTCGGCACAGTATGACGGCCACTCCCAAGACACCGGCCGCGGCAGGAGCTCGGCAGAGAGAGGCGTCGTCGCCGCTGCCCGTCGGCGCAGGCCCGGGTCCCACCCGCCCGCGGCGCTGGCCGAGCCCACAGCCTGTGGCCACGCACCTGGATACGCCGCGGAAAATCGCGCTGAGCGACGCCGTGGTCCGGGTCGCGCGCAGGCAGCCGGCAAGACGCACCCGGGGTCCTTGCCATTTCCCCGCCTTTTTTGCCGCCGTCTTTGGAAGGTCGGGCGGCAGCGCTGCCCCCGAGCTCACGGCCCTGGGCCGGGCACAGGGGAGAACTGCAGTACCGCTCTCTGTCAACACGACAGCAGCGCTGCCCCCGAGCTCAGAGGCCGCGGCTGCCACGCGCGTCGGGGACAGGCAGAGAACAGAGGCAAAAAAGAACGTGTCCAATCCCTTTCCAAAAATCCTCTGAAATAAATGCACCAAAGACCCCCAGCCACAACAAACCCTGCCACTAACCAAATTAAAACCAAACGAGCTTTTATTATAAGCTACATTTCAGTATTTTTATCATTATCATTTCTATTCATCTCTATGTATAATACATTATAAAATATTTTAATATATGTAACACTTAATATTATATACTTCTTTATCTTCTTGAAATTATGTTTAGTATTTTATATTTCTTTTTTCTTATACATTTTAATTTTTTTTCTTCACTTTTAAATTTGTGTTAATTTGTTTACATTTAAACAATATTTTAAAGTATTTGAATTCATTACCCTAACACATCAGAACCACAATTAATCAGAATTAAATTAGCCTGGTTTTCTCAGGGGTAAACTCCATCCTTCGATCCCAACAGCAGCTCTCCGGCCCAAATGCCAGACACAAACTAAGCAGAAAACTATTACAAGTGTTTGCTTTTAAAGTAATATTTCTATTACGTCTGGCTGTACAACTAGAATAAATACATGTATTGATGGTCATCAGAGGAAAGCTTTTCAGAGGAAAAAATACCCATTTTGGTAGCACAGATCCCATTTTGACAACACTGCATTCTTTTGGGGTTGGGAATCCTACACGTATAAGAGATCCAAAAATTGGTATTTTGCAGTTTGATATTTTGAAATGGGGACATTCTGATATTTTGCAACTTGATATCCTGGTATTTTGAAATGGAAGTATTTTGGTGTTTTGAAAGTTGGTATTCTAGTGTTTTGAAGCTGTGTTACCTTGGTATTTCTGAACTTGCTGTTCTGGTATATTGAAACTGGGTTACTTTGATATTTTGCAACTTGGGTTAGATTAAAACTCTGGTATTTTGAATCTGTGATTTTGAAACCTGTTTTTCTTTGGCATTTTGGAATTTTTTTTATTATTTTGAAACTAGGTTTTTCTGGTATTTTGGAATCCAGCTTTTTGTAGGCTGAGTTTTTGGTATTTTTGTAGGCTGGGAGTTTGGTATTTTTGTACCTGAGCTTTTTGTATCCTGGGAGTTTGTTATTTGGTAATCTGTGATTGCCAGGGGTTTGGGGGATCCCAGTTGAGTGTCCTGGCTTCATATGCCTTCTTCCACCACCGCTAACCTGGCATGGGAACTGTTAAATTGCAGACTGTACAATGAGACACTTCCTGAAACAGAAATAAATTCCAGCTGCAGCAAGAAAACCAAGAAAAGACCGTACACAGAAGGTAATTCCATTTTAATAGTCTCCAAATCTCCAATATGTGAAAGGAAAAATAATAGAGTAAGTGTGGCAGTATTACAGCCATTACCAACAGAAGCAGTGTTAGTCAGCTTCTCAACACTGCTTTTTAGTATTTTATGGGAAAAACATTCAGACTAAAACTTCTTATCCGTAAGTTGCTGGCTATAGGAGATGGAACCTGACATTTAGTAAATTGCATGAGAATCAGAGCTTAAAGTTACTCGATGTCTTCTGGTCTCACAGGGTGAGGCAGAGGTATAACTGATTTCTTCTCTGTATCTCTGGAAAGAGCTTTTCTCATATCTACAGCAAGAAGAGAAAATGTTGTAATACTAATGCAGTCATTGTACAAAGCCATATTAAGTGAATTCACCATTAAAATAAGGTAAATTTTACTCAGGAAAATTTCCTAGAATCAGAAGACTACCTCAAGTTGGAAGGGACCCATAAGGATACAACTCCCTGTTCCACACAGTACTACCTAAAGTTATACTGTATGATTAGGAGCATTGTACCAATATTCCTTGAATTCTGATGGGCTTGGTGTCATGACCCTTTCCCTGGAGAGATCATTGCAGTTAGCAACCACCCTCTCCGTGAAGAGCCTTCTAACGTCCATTCTGAACGTTCCCTGACACAGCTTTGCTCTGTCCCCTCGTGTCCCGTCACTGGAGACAGGAGATCAACACCCCACCTCTGCTGCCCTGGTTGAGGAAGCAATAGACTATGACGAGGATTTGGCTCAGCTTTCTCTTCTCCAAGTGGAACAAACTCATGGATATCAGTTGCTCCTCCTAAATCCTGCCCTCGAGACCGCTCACCATCCTGGTCGCTCTCCTCGGGACACAGTAATGTCCTTAATGTTGCTCAACGGCACTGACATCAACTGATGTAAAACACTGCTGAATGGAAACTCAGCTGAATGGAAAGGAAATGACAGGCTAAAGGGACAAATGTATGATTTAAGTCACATGCAGGAATGGTAGGTGTCTATCCTAGCCCCTGTATTTCACAATACTGCATATCACATAGTGCAAGAATGGAAACAATACACAGCCTGGCCATGTAATCCTTTGAGAGGATAATTAATAAAAGGACCTAGAAAGAGGAAGCACATGGTAGTTCACTTTTGTTAACATAATTACCATTAACATGTTGGAATTTCCATGTTTCTTCCCTTTTAAACTGAAAATGTCACCCAATTATCTGTCATTGCTGAATACTGACAACTGTTAATTTAGAGGTAGGCATACAAGAAAAACAAAATTTCAAGTCCCTGTTGTGGGATGAAAGGAAGAAAGCACTGATATTCCTTCTGGTGTATTCTTATTCTGCAGTCGATTTTGCCAGAGATGCCACAAAACGTGTAAATGGCAAGATTAAGTTTTGTAACTGATACAATCTTAAGTAGGAGAAGTTATCTAAAGGAGGATACAAAAATCTCATTAATCAGCAACTATCTGAAATTGCTTCATATACCAAAAAAAATAATAATAGTCTTACAAACAAGCCCAGGAACCCTCAACATGAGAATCGTTCCACTGAATTTGAGACCAAACAAGAACTTACCATAAGCATCTTCATCTGGCTCCCCACTGCTAGCTGAGTAGTACTCTAAGACTGTCCGGTACACACTGTAGCCTAGTTGCTTATACATATTTACAGCAACCTGATTTGATACTCTCACAAAGAGATCGACAAAAAATCCACCCTTTCTTTAGCAGGGGAGGAAAACAAAAAAACAAACAAAACCACATTAAGGAATTGTAGAAAAATGTATTTCTAAGTAACAATGCATAAATTGTAACGAAACCAAAGCAAGTCTGATATAGTAGACTAATCAAACATCTTTCACAATGTAATAGTAGATACACTCTTTTACCAAGGGAAAATTCACATATAGACACGGATTTCGTTTTATTTTTGTCGCACGGCCCTTCTACACCAGTTAGTGGGTTCGGAAATTTGAACAGAAAGGACAAGCTAAACACCCCCACTTGACTAAAATCCCTATGATATGATTAAAAAAAATCCACATTTTATATTGCTTGGATTAGGAGTAGTGGAATAAGTTACAAAATTCAGTTGCCTAACAGGAGATGACAGACTCTTAGTTTCACAAGGCAAATTTTTCAAAACATGATTCTATTTTCCAATTTTACCAACCATAGTGGGGTGGCCCTATCAGAATCAGTTAAGGACATTTCCCAGTGGGTTCATCTGACACTAAATTAAATTTTGTCAGTAACCAAGCATGGGATGGCAAGTAAGCTAAGATACCCTCTGCAGTACAAAAATTGTTCAGGATTGTGCATGAGGGCATTGCACAAAGCCCACAGTTACTGAGAGTACTTTGGAAGCCCTACAGGAAACAGTGCTAACGTTTTGCAAAGCTCTTTTCCTGTCAAGAAATGTTCTTTTACAGAGTGTCTCTACTGGAATTCAGGCTACGTCCTCCCCACTCTGGCAAGTGAGCTTTCAGAGAAACCCTGAGATTTTAAACTGTTAAGCAATTTCCATAACTCTTTTTTTCCAACAATGAAGAACTTCGAAAATCAGAACACTGCGTGAAGCAAAATTCTGCCACGTACACCAGGGACAGATGTCTGTAGAAATACTACTTTAAAATATTACTTTAGAAGATAAATTTAAAGACAAACATACTACTCACTTTTCTGAAATTTCTTCCAGGAGCTCCATCAATTTAGCAGCCAAACCCAGCCGTCGAAATTCTGGTGCAACAGAGAGAGCAGTAACGTGTCCATGCCATTCTTCCCTGGCCACAGAGCCTTCAGCTTTGCCCATGACTGTGAACATAAAGAGCATCAGCATCTTTGGAGTAATGCACTGCCCGCAGCCAGACAACTTCACAAGAAGAATAAGCCATGGATGAACACACGTTGCAATGGTTGTGGTAAAGGCTAAAACAGGGATGTCTACCCTTTTCACTCTATGATTCAGCAGCCACTAAAAATGTCAATTTGCTCAAATATTACAGCAGTTTCTCGACTAGTGTAAAAAAAACACCAAAAAAGTTTGCAAATTCCTTGCTTCAAGTGACTTCTAAATGCAAATTTTATGTAATTGTCACAAGTCTTTCACTGAACCAAAATTTAAGATCTGACTAAAATAAAGGAGAAGCAGAGGGCTAGAAATGCCAAACTATCATCCCAGCAACTATTTGAGACTTTTGCGCATTATGGGGGAATAGAGCTTGGGAAGCTTTGCCAGTCTGGCAAGAGAAAGCTAAGGCCCTGCAAACGCGATGTGTTTAAGGGAAAAAAACAAACAAAAAAACTACCCCAAAACCAAAACAAACAACAACAACAAAAAAAAGTGGAGGTGGGAATGGTGTTTTGAGGGGTTTTTGTCTAGTTTCTCTCCTTTCTACACTGGGACAATCCAATATTACTTTATTAATGAACATTCACACTTCCACCCTGTGCTTTTATAGATATCACAGTCACTGCTGACAAGCAACAAGTGTGGTGGATAGAGAGAAATGTTCTCTATACAACACATATTTTCAGCTTTAATAGGTCAAATACTTTTATTTCCTGGGTCCCTGCAAAAATCATTACTCTGCCTCACCCCACCTCCTGGCGGTTCGCTTTGGCATGATTTCTGAAAAACACAAATATTCCACAGCAAATTACATCCAGGCCCAGAACTTTCCCTTACAGGGCAATGCAAAACGCAAGCCCAGCACTTTTATTGACTGTGTGCAGGGAGCGTAGGGACTTAATTTCAGATTACAGAAATACCCATTCACCAAATACGGATAGATGTTACCACAGCCAAGGGTCCTCGCTGCGCTAGGAACATCAAACTAGAAGCTACAGGCCACAGTCCTGCGTAATACCTTAAGACATTAAAGAAACGGGAAGATGCAACACAACGTTCCTCTTTCATGCTGGATATTTGGCAAACGCGAAGAGTAAGAAAAGCTCCCGCGTTATAATCCCCGAAATAGGCAACGAAGGGACACGTTACCGCCGGAACACCCGGCACTCACTGTAACCCATCAGCTCCCCGCCGGGCGCCTCGGCAACGATGAAATACTCGGGCCAGTGGGCGAGGTACTGCAGGTAGAAGGGAATCCCGTACTAGGCGCACGGTTAAGGAGCAACTGCGGCTCCCACGGCTGCGCCGCCCGCGCCCGACCCCGCGCCCCTGTCCCGACAGGAAGGATACGGTCTCGGTCAGCGGGTCCAGATTGCTGTGGGGGAAGAGAGAGCGGTGGTCACCACGGGCCCGGGCCCGCCCGGCCGGCGGGGCGCCCCGAGAACCCCGCGGGGCGGGGAAGCGTGGAGGGG
>JANPWX010019599.1:38279-51462 GCA_024734555.1 Trochalopteron elliotii
AAGGCTTAGGCTATCTCGGCCCGGCCGGCGCCTGGGGCGGCGCCGGATCCCCAGACGAGAGCAGCGGGCGAGTGGCTGGCACGGCTGAGCCGGCCCGTAGTGGCGTGAGGCCCGGTGGGGCGGGGCCCAGGGGGGCCAGCGGTACGCGGAGTGCTCTGAGCTTGTGCAGCTCCATCCCGAGCGCACACAGGCTACGCATAACTGCGACGTGACCGTAATACGCGAGATTACCGTATGCAGAAAAAACAACTCTGCATCTAGAAAGATGCCGCCGGACTAGGCCGGACACAGGCGGGAACTGCCGTGCCCAGCACACGTTCGCCTTGTGGAATGAATCCCACACCTGCTCTCAGCACCAAAACATGATTCAATACCCCTCACCACTGCACTGATTTAAGCACCTCGCCCGTCCCACTCGGCAGTCTCTCCACCTTACCCCCTGAGACCATTGGTCCTTCAACTTTGCTTTCAGAGGGCTGCGCGTAACAATCAATCCTTAAGAAGAACAACGTCGATTTAACTGTGATGCTGCTGCCATCAGCAGGTAGGTGCCTCTTTCATCATTTGCCAAAACACAAGGCTGGGGGTCATGGCAGCCAACGCTGACCTCTTCCACAAAAATACTGTCCTCAGTAGTGGACAATACTCCACTCACCTGTTGCACAGCATCTCCTGTGGCACCCAAAAAACCCAAAAGAGACAAGATGTGCGCTAATGCCCGTAAGCATTGACCTGCTCCGCAGGGCCTGCTATGCCATTCCTCTCACCTCCATCAACATAATTCAAATGCTCTGCCATTTCTGAAGAAAGTTACCACTGCAAGGGACCCAAATCACTCTAGTCATTCTGAAGGAAGGTTTGCGCATAAGTTTGAGGCCATACCGTGGGTTTGATTTTTGTCTTTGAAAATTCTGTATGAGATGCAGTGAATGGAGTTTGGATACACGTTTTGGGACAACGAAAGATGCCTTTCTTGACCTGGAATTTGGAATCAGGAGATGCCAGCAAGGCTACACCAGGTAGAGCGTAGCCTGTTGGATTCCAGATCTGTCAGATTTCTGATAATTTAAGGGTCAACGTTTTGGCAGGAGAAAGTTGATTCAAGATCTGTAGCTGTGGTGCAAGAGTGATTTGGGATTCCAGAGTTGCCAGAAGCAGGCAGAGTCTACGCTTTTCAGGATGGTGGTGGGAGGTGTGAGGGGGGGATATGAAACCTGGGAGAAGGAACAGACCTTTTTGAAGGCTGGTTCTTGGTCCTTTGAGGTGTTAGGAAATGTATAGCTTTGTAGCCCTCTCCCAACTTGAGGCATCCTTTTCCTGCAAAACTACTGAAACTATAATGACACACTCTTAAGAGGAGAAAAAGCAACTGTTCACTTGACTGCTGTGACTAAGGCACTCTCTCCAGCCAAACTGGACTTCGGGCTGTTTTGCTGTACTCAAGATAAAGCCTTTACTTCTGGGGTGCTAAAAGGCACTTTTGTTACTGTGACTGAAGTTGGTTCAAAAGCTGTTCATGGCTAGAGTAGTCTTTACTATTATCAAATTAATTCCCAATACTGTACCCTAAACCAATATTTTCTATTAAATGAGTTTGGGTTTTTATTTTAAATGACTACACATCAATATATAGTTCTGCCAGTATGAAAACTGTGTAGGCCAAATCTTGGGTGGCTACCTCTGCTGAGTGAAGCACAGGTTAAACAACTTTAGGCCTTACTTAAGCATAAGTACAGAGATTATCAAAGACTTCCTCCCCTTCATAATTACCTTTTACTGTATATTACAAGTGGAATATCATTCAGTCTCAGCTAGGATGTGTGGAATGTAAATTCAGAGGCAATTTTAGCACTTCTATGAAGACAAACAGGATTTTATCCTTCAGAGAACAAGTACGGTCCACAGCTAGTTTTATTTTCAATTACACCATAACCAAGTGTTGACAATTAGTGTCTTAAAAGCTACAAAAGCAGGATTTCAACCCAGCAACAAATTTAGAATCAACTCTATGTTCAATTACAAGTCACTGTCCAACAGAAACCTTCTCTAGAATGTTTAATGTTAGCAAGCTTCACTATAAATACTCAAAGTATGCTGTATTTCAAGAATCAGTGGAATTTTGTCTAAAGGACTCATCAATAAATGAAGACATTTATATATTTAAAAGAACCGTAATTATGGTTTTACTGGTATGCATTACTGTGAGAAGAAGCAGCTGTTTCTCAGTATAGAAAAGTGATGGCAATCGTGATCAGGAAGAATTAAATACCTAAGTGTGTGGTATTAAGTGCATGGCTTAGGTAGGATTTTATTGGGAGTTTTTTGGGTTTTGTTTTGTTTAGTTTTGGCTTTTTTAAAGTGCTTTGCATGATCCACCAGCAAAAGAGGCCTGTACAAAGACCAGTACTAGCATGGTTGATATTACAGGAATAGAAAAGGTAAGCATTCACATAGTCAAGCTTTGATTTGAATATTAAAAAAAAAAAGCCAAGGCCCATACATTTAGATACAGAACTGAAATGTTTCTACACATCTTAGAATACAACCAAAGAACATGTTACACTCAGATTATGAGAACCAGCCTGTTCTGACACAATTTATAAAGTGACAAAGTCCACGGCAAAGCTATTGCTTTACTTCCATAATGTAAACACATCTGAAAGAAGAATATGCTGACAGTTTCACAGATGAGATAAGTAAAACCAAAGCAACTGGTCATATAAACCTTTTGTCCCTCCAAGGCTTAGCTTATAAGCTCAGGCTGTACATTTATTCTTCGAAGGACATCTTCTGGCATACAAAAGACAGGATTGACAGCCTTAATTTGTTCTTCTCCTAATAAAGACAGTCCAGCAATACCAAATAAGGTGTGAAATGGATCCACCTGGGAGAAGAAAAGAACATGTGTGTCCGTTTACAAAAGTCAATCTGTTTTTCACTTGTATGGAACGAAATTTTTGTTTGCCAGCAAGAGAACCAAAAATCTCCATGGCTGGGGAAAACAGTACAACTGAATAAACTTTCATTTGTGCTAACATGTGTTGACAAGCAAGACAATTTCCATAGCAGGCATTTACAATACTATTGATTTGCTCAGGAATGCTTGCCAATTATCTGCTGCTAAGACAATTTTCAACTCTTGAGTTAGACAGGAACCACTCACATTTGTCTATTAGCATGCAATATCACAGGGTATATATAGAAGCAAAGATAATTAACGTTTCAAAAGTAAACTAGATCATCTACACGTACCACTTCGATAAATTCCCCATTTGTTCTTCAGAAACATCGTAATTCTCTTTAATGGTCTCCAAATACAGAGCTGTGGTGTAAAGCTTTGAGAGGGAAGCAGCAACCTATTTTGCTAGAAAACCTCTCAGAACTATAAATAACCTCCACCCCCCAAAACCTCCTATACTCCTAAAACCACATAACCACCACCCCCTCTCTCCCCCACAAAACAAACAAATGAGAGAACTACCCAAATGCAAAATCCACCAAGAAGACAAGGTCTGTTAGGAATGAGTTTCTGCAGGAACAAAGCAAAAACCTGGGCGTCAACATTTCAACAGGAATGGAAATTTCTGCACTTCAGCAATCAAAGACAAGTAAAAATAATATGAAATGATTGCTAATGTAACGTAGAAAAAAATCTCCCAAAGGTGCTCTCCTTAGATATAGGGAAAAGGTTCTGCAGAGCTGCTCTTCCAAGAAGACACAAATATTTCAGTACTCAAAGCTAGAAAAACATTCACACTTCAAGTTCAGGGCTTTTCTTGAAGAATTCTGAAAAGGGAAAAGGTCTTCCTGTAAGCTTCTTAGAAATACCAAACTCTTCCTATTTTAAGAACACAAAAACACTTTCCAGATGACAGATCGAAGTTAATAGTTTTTTTCCCCAACTGGGAATAAAGTAGCTGGTTGCAAAAAAATAAAAAGTTACTTTATTTTTTAATGCATTTGTGGAGAAGGGAGCAGACATGGGCAGCTGCAGTAAAAACAGCTAATACCTCTCCAGACCATTAAGAGATAAGCCAAGTGTTCGATAGGAACTGCAATGAATTCTCGTAAGACTTTTTACTTTATCTGTCCAGCACTCTTGAAAGATACAAACTTTATTTGCCATTTCACTGGGACAATATCAATTACTTCCACTTGACACCAGAGAACAGACCGGCTAAATCATAACTGCTCTATCAACAAGCAAAAAATGCATACCACCAGCCTCTCAGCAATGTTATCACAAAAGCTTCTTCCTCCCTCAGCTAGACGAATGACAGCTACGAGATTTATTCAGTGCCCGGGCTAGCAAAGAATGAAAGTTAGTGTATAGAGATTCTTAATAAAAACTCATGATTTATTCAGATCAGACAACACCACCGAGAGAGTTGAAGACTACTTAACCTACACCAGACTTTAGCTTGCAGGTCATTTCACAAAACAGTAATAAACCCAAAAAACCCACACGCCCACCAGAAAACCCATCACCAAACAGTGTTTTTACACAGCTCTTCCAAACAGTCTTGTGAGAAATGGTTTGTGTTGGATGTGTAATGGGAACCAAACCAGATTTTGTAAGGAATGGTGACTGACTTCATTGGGGGATACAACTGCATTATAAAGAACGCTCCCCAAGTACGCCTTCAATGGCAATTCTACCCTCTTCTTCCTTCAGAGTAAACTGCAGGCTCTGCAAAACCCACCTGGACCATGAGTTGAGTTACACTCAAGCAAAAGTGGAAATTTCCAGTTGAAATTTTCATGTGTCTTTTATTTAGAAAAAATATTTACTTACCATGTCTCCTGGTCTGTCAGCAAATCCTCCGGTCTCCTCATCCTGGCAAGCCAAAATAAAGCAGCGTAGTTTCTCTCTGTCAATCCACTGTATCCTACCAATCATCTTCAAAGAAGCAAGCACCCACCACGAATAACATACATCAGGTAACTGGCAAGCAGAGAAGCAGATTAATATTTGATTTTGTTTTACACATAATGTTGCAAATTTAACTGGTAATTCTGCACATTACCAGGTGTGCTGTCATAATACTCTTGCAGAGACACAACACTTGAGAGTGTCTTTGGAGTAAAAGAGTTTCTCAACAGAAACTCTTTTCAGCGGACTTCTGTTTTCAGGAAGGGAAAATACCCTTTTCAAACTTCTTCAAGAAACAAGACCACAAGAATGTGATTTTAAAGACTTCACATTCCATGAGAGAGACTGAAAAACCACTGCACTTTTTTCAAGAGGAAATACAAAGAAGTTCATATAAACGATTTGTATTTTGGGGGCAAGGGGGGAAGTGGGGGAATCTGTTGGTTGATTATCTATTTGCCAGAGATTATTCTAGGTTACACAAATTTCTAGTGTGATGTGGAACACTGTGACACTCAGGATTTACATCCATTAAAACTGTAATTTTTATACAAATCCTATAGAAAAGATCATTCCCAAAGTCAGAAAATACTAAAGACCCAGTTTAACAGGATAATGGTTCAAGTGGTCAGCAAGACATTCTTCAGTATGTATACTTTTCTATACTGAGGACTGCATGACAAGTGTTAGTAACAAAAGAAAGAATCAGGATGAAGGCCTGACTTCTTTGAAAAGTTTACTAAACGTTTCATAGAAGTGATGATATTTTGCAGAAGTAGTTCAGCTTCAAAAAAACAATCTCTCTTGAGGTTTGAACAAAGAAAAGAAGCCACACAATACCTTCTCTGGTCGTCCATTGAGACCTCCAGAAGGTAACTGACGTTCACAAAGCCACCAACCCAGCAAGTCAACATTTACTTGATGCAACTGGTCTGTTATAGCCAGAAATCCTGTGCAACAATAGATCTAAAATTACAGACATAAATCTTTTGTGTATTAAAAAACTAAGTATGGTTTGGCAGAGTAAATGCAGGAAGATCTCAAAGCAGCGATACAGTTATGTAAACCATGCAAAATAAGCTTGCACACATTCCAACTTTTAGTTTCAATTACTCTTCCTTCAGAAAAGTACGTTATTGTTACAGCTGCTTTTGTAAAAAAGTACCAGTAGCACAATTTAATTACACAGCAGTAGTATTTTACTAATATAAGACACTAATGCAAGGTTTAGAACATGATCCTAGGAGACCTGAGAGAGCCATGTAATTTTATTTTAAAAACACAGACTCTCAAGCCAGAGTGGTCAAAGTGACTTCTGCAGGCAAAATTTTTATCAAAATTTTGCATTCAGTCTATGGTTTGTTCCTGTACCTGCCTTTTACCCTAATGCTTGCAGAGAGTAAACAAAAGACCAAATGAATTCCCTAGCAGGAACAGGCAAATCTGGATCATTAACTACCTTGGCAATTCCCTGGATGTCCGGTCATGTCACACTTACTTTCAAAGTGCCATGTACTGTACCTGCCTTGATTAATCCCCTTTTAATAATTAATTTAAGAATTAATAACTTTTTTCCTGGGAGGTAACATTTACGGTGCAACAGCACACTTTAGTCACATTTCATGTGGTCACTAAGAAATCAGCGAAGCAGCACTCCAGAACCCTCAGCTGCTCCTCACAGGCCTCACGTTCCACCCCCTTCCCCACCTCCACGACCCTTCTCTAGACATGTTCCAGCACCATAATGTCCTTTTGGAAGTGACGGGCCCAAAACTGCCCTCAGGACTGGAGGTGCCCCAGCTGTGCCAGCACAGGGGACAGCAAGGGCCCTGCTCCAGTGATCACACCGTGACTGGTACAGCCCAGATGCCAACGGCCTTCTTGCCCACCTGCGCACACCTGGGCTGATGTTCACCTCCTGTCCACCAGCACCCCCAGGTCCTTTCCTGCTGGGCAGCTTTCTAGCCACTCTTCCCCAAACCTGGAGCATTCCACAGGGCTGTTGTGACACAAGTGCAGGACCCGGCACTTGGCCTTGCTGGACATCACACAGTTAGCTGGCCTTGGCCCATAGGTCCCGCCTGTCCAGACCCCTTTGCAGAGCCTTCTGCCCTCACGTGAATCAAAACTTGCACACAGACTGGTCCTTCCTGTCACCTCACTGAGGACGCACTCGATTCCTTTGTCCAGACCACTGATGAGGATCTCAAACAGGACTGGCCCCAAAACCGAGCCCTGGAGAATCCCATTTGTGACCCTTTGCCAACTGGATTTAACATTATTCCCCACTACTCTCTGGGTCTGAAAAATAGGCCACGCAGCCTATTTTTCTCACCCAGTCAAGACCAGACCTGTCCAAGCCATGGGCTGCAGCTTCTCCAGGAGAATGCTGTGGGAAAGCGTGTCAAAAGCTTTACTCCAGTCTGGGTAGACATATCCACTGCGTTTCTCTCATCTGCTAGGCAGGTCACCCGGTCATAAAAGGAGATCAGTTTTGGCAACATTCCCAGAAAATGACTGAACTTCCACGGAGGTGAAAGAGAGAGATTTTTAGGGAGTATGTGAATAAGCATGACAGATCTAATCCTCAAAGGAAATGCCAGCTGCAAACAGAGTGGGTTCAGCTATTGAACTGACTTCCTTGAACACCAGAATATAGTCTAGCCTTTCAGATTATATGGGCAGTGCTACTGTACATAAAACTATAAAGTGAATACATGTAACAGATTTAACTTTTTTTCCTGATTTTAAACAAAGAAGGGGCAGGAAACCCAACACTTGTCAGCAAAATGCCTCCAGTATTTTCATGTGATGGGGTGAATCCTGGCTATGGCATTACGCACCATAATTATGCAAAATAAATGGGTAACTGCGACAGTATTAAAAGCAGATTTTTTTCACACATTCGGGTTGACTGCACTAAACTCTTCTGTGAAATGAAATAAAAACATGAAAGGTAAATTTAAATTTTAAATTATTTAAATTATGTAAATTTCCTGTTGATAGAAGTTATATTGCCTTCCTAAGGAGATTCCTTAATTTGTTCTAATTATACCACTTTTTTCTTCTCAAATAGATTTTATTTTACTGAGCTTTTTTCAGAATTCACTGTCACCAATAACAGTGCGTAACACTAATGATTCTAGAGGATAAATATTCCCATTACTAAGTTTGGTATGTCATCTTAAAACTGACTTTCCTCAAAAAAATAAGTAATGCTTGACAGGATTCGTGTCTCATTTTTATTGAGATTTATCATTGGCTGATAAATCTCAAAAGTACTACACGACTGACCTTTATGTCTCATTATGATCTGTTTCAGAAACAGTTTTAAATCTTGTCCACCGTCTCCACTGATAGCCATTTCAAATTCTCTAAAAATCCTGACGCTAGCAATTTCAAAATCACTATGTGAAGACTGAAATACAGTCCTAAAAGCTGTTCCATTATGATCTGTTTTTCTACCTAGAATAAACTCTCGAGTCCCAACTCACCTTCTCAGATTAGATTACTTATCTGCTCATTTACTTTAACTAACATACTAGAATCAGACATTTGGGAAACAAGAGGTACATCAATTGTCATCACTGATACATGTTGTACAGAAACATTTATAGGCAGTATGTGATGCTTGCTAATTTAAAATATTTCCACATAAAGAGAAACTCACCTGTCCTGCATGTGATTCGGAACCTGGTCTACAACCAAATCCTCCATCAAAGTTCATACAGGACAAAACGAATTCCACTGCTTTTCCCACATCAATAGCATCCAGCTTTCCCTGCAAGTCAGAAAATAACTAAGGCACTTGATATTCTACCAAGCTGATCTTCCGCAGAAACTTCAGCAGCACCAAAGAGCTGTACCAATCAATTCTCTACTTGTGCAAGTGATGGTTTAGGACTTACCAGAAGCGCGAGAGTTGCTGCAGCACAGAAAGAGAACCTTGTATCTATTTCTCCTATAATGTGGGGGGTAAGGAATGAAATAAGATTATTTTTTCAACAAACATACATTTAAATCACTACTGAAAATACAGAGGAAAATGTTAAAATCCTAGGTTCCACATAAAAAAACACAAATCAGCTAAAAAAATCCCCCCATAAAATTTAATTTTCCAGCTTATCAATTATTTCCCCAGAATTTAAGTGATCTGTATGTTTTACTATGCACAGAAGTCAACAACTCATTTAGAGCTGGACAGCTATATATCCAAATCAGTTCAGCTAGTGGTAATTTACAAACAACTGTTTAATTTTAGAGTTTATCTGTAGTGCTCTACAGATAATTGTGGAGCAATGGAAATAATGCAAAAATGATCTGACAACTCTTGCTCTGCCTTAAGTCCAGCCAGAAGCAGAAGCCAGTTCTTGTTTCAAGGGAAATCTTAATTAAAGTTACAAGGTTTCTTTTGCATATTTATACCTGGAAGAAAAATCAAAGCCCCTACACCTATAACAGAAGGAGTGCCTGTCAAGTCCAATATAACTCTTGTAGCACAAATTCCAGGCAATTAATACTTGAAGTCACAATTTAAAATTGAACTGAGCTGCAAACATTCAGTTTCTTGCGCGAACTTTTGCAAGACTTCTCTTCTTAAGAAACTCACGAGCTGAAACACATAAACCAAACACCTGCTGCTCTGTTCTACATCAGGAATCACACTCCTTCAGCTGAGCCTCTCAGAAATAATGTCAATCCATTGTGCAATCGGTACACTTGTGACAATACTTCAACAAAAAGGACGCAGCAAACTATGAACCAGTTTAGCACACAGAATATCATCTACCTCTATAGTAGCATACATATACTGCTAAGATCTCAGTTGCTGAATTTTACTTGAACGAGAGTGATATGCAATAGATTGTCTTAAAATTTAGGTCTTCTATGGTGATAAATACTTTTAGAGTGACTAAATATTTATGCCACAGCTTAAAAATTACATGTTTGTTCATAAAGAATTTATACGCAGGAACAAAATCACTATTAACAGAAGTTCATGAGTATAAACCCAGTTTTTCTCATTCCCACATAGTGAAAAATCCTGTCACAGTTGACATGGATATAGATCATTACTAACTACTATCAAATAGCAAGTATAAAACATTCTTTATGAAACAGCATATCTAGTATATCAAAGTACTGTTAAAGTTAAAAATGCCCAGTTTTCTTCTTTAAGAACTGGACACTTTACTCTTAATACAAGAATGGAACTGAAGTTGAGAATATTTATTAAAGGAATGAAACATAATTCTGTCCTTCACAAACCCTTCTTTTTTATGACTCAGAAAATAAAAGTGTTCATGTATAATACATATGCAAAAAGATGATTGAAGGAAGCTTAAGTTTACAGACTTAAACAAGTCAACCTAGACACTACATTTAAAAGATTTAAAAATTACCCCATTCATCTCCAGCAAACGATCCATCTTCTCTCTGCAAGCTCTGTATATATTCAACAATTTTATTTACATCAACTATATGGAGACTATCATATAAGATAAGAATCTGGGGGGGGGAAAAAAAAGGACACAGTAACAATCAAAGAGAAGCAAAAGACCACGCATACTCATTAAGATGTGCTGCTTAAGTTTACCACAAGAACTTTACATCAGCATTTGTGAAGACTTTTTCAGTTTGCACAGACACAGCTCAATTTAGTTAACGTGAAAATATCTCCTAATAATATCAAGTCTACATTTAAGAACTAACATCTCTAATACATAAGGTAACAACCTCAAATTCTATCCCCCCTTATACTGAATGAGAATTTGTGAAAGGAGCTGGATTGGACAGTTTGGAAAAGTTCAGACTGAAGAAACTGTAGTGTCCTGGTTCTCACAGTATTTAGAGTAATTCTAGTGCTAAAGTGGTAATAAAGATCAACCTTAGAGCATCCTGTCCTACCTAAGGGGTTCAAACCCAATACTTTAAATACCTTAAACTATGCTGCTTAAATGCAGCATAGTTTCTACCTAGAAAAGAATGCCATATTATTTGTAATGCCACTAAAATACTTCATCCATAAGACTGAACGAGAGATACACACTGCAAGCAATCAAGCTAATTGTTCAGAAGTGTTTTAGCATTTTCAGTACTTTTTCACACAATGGTTTGCACGAGCAGAACAAACCAAAACAAAACCAGAACAAAACAAAGGCACAAGCAATAGTGAGAAAATAAGTCTATAATGGAGATAGTCCAGTGAAAAAATAAGATTGAGAGTTACTTCTTATCGGGGGAGTGTATGCACCAAATAAATAAATAAAGTGCTCAACAAACTAGTACAATTTTTAAATTACACACTCCCAAAAAACTCATATAAAAATAAAAGATTTTACTCTTATTCTGGTCATATGTATCAGTCACCTCAGTGTACACGAAGAATAATTTATAAAATACAAAAATTATCTATAAAATGCTTCAGTAAAACCTATAGCTAAGGAGTATTTTAAGATAACTTACGAAACTGGCAACAATGCAGGAACCATTAATTGACCATTAAAAGTAAAACATTCCCAAATATGACAATGTTTAGAAAGTGATACAGCTAAATCCTATGATTTTGTCAATTAGGTATTTTTTCCCAATAAGATACTGAAATCATTTTTGCTGCGGGCTTCCAACAGTAACTGGTTCATAAATCCGCATTCATCAAAATCTTAATCACAGACACTTTTTTCTAAAATTACTCTGCTACACTTACCTGGACAGCACTGAGGGTATACAGAAGATGAGGATCATGACCTATGCTGGCACTTATTCCACCACATTCATGTTGACACGATTTGATGAATGACAGAATTTCTTCTTTGTTCATTCGGTGCAGCTGCCCCATGAGATCCATTGCTGTCAGCCCCCAGTACACACCACTCATCCTCAAATACTCCGACATACAGTACTCCTAAACAGTGCATTATTTTAGGTCTTGATCAGATAAGTACACCACGAATATAGGGCAATGAAAATTCATTCGTTAACTTTCACAAATATCTTCTAGTTAGTCAACCATCTTCCACCCGTTTGGCAACTACACATCAGCCACTCACAGATATTCTGTACATCATGCACACGTATATACACACTCATACACACTGGAAAACACACATGTAGATACCAACACATACTACACTCCCTTCCTCCCTGTATTTTTCTAGTTCAAAGCATCAAGCTCAATATCAAATTAGGCACAAATAGCTGCGTGCCAATTCACTTCAGATCACTTATTATCTTGGCATTCAAAGAAGCCCTCAAGTTGCCATCCCAACTAGTCTCAAAAATTAACAAGTCTATTATTTCCAAGTGCCAAAACTTGCACAATTTGAAGTTGCACTAGGAAGTGAAATTTTATATTGAATTCTCTTACATTCGTTACATCACCTACACTACATAAACATTATTTTTTACATGCAGTACAGTCGAAAGCAACAGTGCTTGGCATGCTTTTGTGAACACTAAAGGTAAGTGCAACTTTTCTTCACATAAGCAGTTATTGACAACTTTCACCTGCTGGAAGGGGAATCCCACTTATGACTATAAAACTCATGTAAGTTGTCCCATCAAAAGAGGAACATGCAAATGCAACTCTACTTCATCCATTCCAGTGGATGAAGATGCTAGTAGCTTGTTTCTCAGGTCTCAGAGTAATTACAGAGCTAAAATGATAATCTTCAAATTTATTGTCAGATAATACATGCCAAACTCATCACAGACCTAGAGAAATTTAAAAAGGCACCTTTTTTTAGTACTTTCGATTGCAGGGTAAAATAACAATTAGCTGGTCAATGTGCATCTAACCCTTAATTCTGAGCGAATAAATAAAGGTTATTACTGTTTACAAAACCACAGCTGTACTGTAACAAACGGATACCTACATAATCATCTTTCCTTGTTCCATATGAAGCTATATAATCCGCATGTTTTTCTGAAAGTAACGTGCTTGGGGCATCGGGTTTTATTATAACATCCTTTTGCGGTGTCCCCTGTAAAAAGCGCCAACAAGTCAGTTGCGATGCCACGTCAAAACGTTTTAGCAACTCGGTATAATACAGCCAACACCGGTGACTGCGACTCTGGGAAAAACCCATCTCTCTAGCTATGCTGAGCCTAGGTCACGTTGCGTTATCTCACGCCATCACTGTTTAGCCTCGCTAAATCCTTCTCCGGGAAAAGCTGAGAACCGAACCTTGCAATAAAGCTAAGAAATAACACCAACTCGCCCGGAATAAGCTGAAGCGCCGGACGCACCAGCCCTTCCCCGTGCCCGGCCGTGCCGCCCCGCCCCGCGCCCCCACGGCCCCGCGGGGCCCG
>JANPWX010019599.1:51860-68737 GCA_024734555.1 Trochalopteron elliotii
TGCACTGTGCCCCTCAGGGCGCCGGCAGCGGCTGTGGCGTCCTGACTTGGTGCAGGTCGTCTATTCTGAAACAGGGAGTAAATTTAAAGTGTACGCTGACTCCAGCTGTTCACTGTCTTGAATCACGGCAAACAGGACAGCGTTTAGAAATAACTTTGGTTTCCTTCCTCAGTTCTATGGAAAAGCAAATCCAAGAATTTAGTCACAGGTAAAACGGGTAAAGATAACTGTCCTTTTGCTCAAAACTGTCTCTCTTGCTTCCTAATTTAAACCGTCTTGGGTGATTATGTTCGTGATTACCAGCTCTTGACGCTGGCACATGTTGCCCCTGAACTACAGCAGGCAGGAACATCAAACAGGAAGTATTATGTGTAATGCTGGGTGGCATAGGACAGTCAAAAATAAGGTCTGTTTCTTATATATGTCAAATACTTACCAAAGATGTTGCGGTATGAGTCTTCCTGGAGGAAACTCAGTAATTCATAGAGACTAAAGACTTTCTTTAAAGAACTGACTTCACAGGTAGCTTACCCGAGAGGTAAGGATTGCAGAGCTTATACCCGATGACAGTAATAGTACCATCCAGCACTAAATTCAGACGAGACATGAAAAAGACCAGACAGAGGCAAGGACATTTTGGAGGGAAATTGGAAATGAATTAATAGAATTACTGAGGTTTGAAGATACCTCTTGAAATTATGGAGCACAACCCACCTACACCAAGTAGGCTTAGCTAGAGCAGGTTGAGTGACTCCATTACCTGTTGAGTTTTGAGTGTCAGAAAGGGAGACTCCACCACCTCTACCAGCATGTGGCATCCCTCACAATAAGAGTAAGTTGTCTTCCAGTGGAATCTCATGTATTTTAATTTGTTCCCATTGCCTCTTGTCCTGTGGGTGGGTACTACTGAGGCTGGCTCCCTCCTCTTAAGTGCATCCCATCAGGTATCTATGTACATAGATAAAATTACCCAAGCTTTCTCTTGTCCAGGCTAAAAAGTTAGCCTCTTGTCACACGATAGATGCTTCAGGCCCTTAATATTTTAGTGGCCATGTGTTAGACTTCCTCCTTTAAATCCCCATCCTTCTTATACAGGGGAGCCTAGAACTAGATCCAGTACAGCCTCATGTATCCAGTAATTTGCTCAGGAACTCCAGGGAATGTCCATTCTGCCAGCATTGCCAAGAATGGTCTGTCCAAGGTTAAAAAAACCCCCAAAACCCAAAAAAATCTAATTCCTTCTTTTTGGCTGTTCTTGCTGCAAACATACATTTTGCTTGCTGTAAAAAGTACATACACGGATGAAAAGGAATAATAGGTTTATATACAAGAAAGACATTAAGCTATTAGAGAGCATACTAAGGAGGGCAATGAAGATGGTGAAGGGCCTTGTAGGGAAGCTGTAAGAGGAGTGGCAGAGGTCACTTGGTCTGTTCAGCCTGAAGAAGTCTGAAGGAAGACGCATCACAGTCTACAACTTCCTTGTGAGGGGAAGAGGGGCAGACACTGATCTCGTCTCTCTGATGCTCAGGGACAAAACCTGAAGGAATGGCTGGAGCTGAGTTGGGAGGTTTAGGTTTGATACTATGGGAAGATTCTTCCCCTAGAGGGTGGTCAGGCACTGAACAGGCTCCCCAGGGCAGTGGTCATGCCCTCAAGGCTGCCAGAGCTCAAGCAGCACTTGGACCATGCTGTCGGGCACAGGGTGGGATTTTTGTGCAGGGCGAGGGGTGGGACTTGATGGTCCTTGTGGGTCCCTCCCAACTCGGCGTACTCTGTGATTCTGTGTTTAAATATACTGGATTTTAAATAAAAAACATACTGTGAGTCGGTTGTTAAGGGAAAGCTACACATTTTCACTTGAAGTGATTCATCCTCATTTACTATGTACAAGCTTCAGAGTGTAAAGGCCGGATTGTCTCAAGCTGATACTGATACAGCTGGACAGTATATCCATCCTCAGCACAGACATACGCAGACAATAGCAATGCAGGCCTTCCTGCTGCTCAGCTGGAACAGCTGTTCAGCTGCCTGGGGCAAGAGCATAGAGAAACTGAAATACGGCTATTAACATACTCCAGAAATTGTATTTTGGGTTAGTTTTCCATGACAAGCAAAATGAATACAAACCAACCACACTTCTCTTAAAAATATTTTATTAAAATGCAGCATTGACTGTCAAAAATTACATTCTGATTATCTTATTTAGAGTGAGAAGAGAATCAGTGTGTAATAATGAACAGAATAAAAATATTTTGAAGGAATTTTTTTCTTCATCCCTTTTTAATTCTATTCAGAAACACACTACAATCTTTTTCCATAAGAACACAGAACACTACAGGAGCACCAGACGCACTTTAGATATTTTTTAAGCCTTAAATTTGCCAACATGTTCACGAGCTATGATCATCCTTTGAATCTGAGCAGTTCCCTCATAAATCTGAAAAGAAGAATTGCAATAATGTTACTGGGTGATTTTTAAAATGTTTTAACAGGTGTACATTTGTAAACCTCCATGGCACTAATCCAGAGTGGATTAGGATGTGCAGGAAGACAGAAAAAACAGAGAAAATTCCAGTGTGACAGAGTAATAATAGTGGGCTAAATGAAATGTAACTTATACAAGATACTGATGAAGTCTTTTTCTCTCAGGTACTCTTATCTAAAATCAGTAGGGCTCTTATGAAAACAGACAGGTGACAACATTCCTCTTATCTGAGAAAGAAAATACATTATTTAGATTTCTCAAAGTAGGATCTGAAATCATGGGCAGAAGGAAAGAGATGACTTGTCCTTAAATGTTTTCTTTGACTAGCCTTTCAAGGTCATACCATATGTTGTCTCTGATCCAATTGCTTCCATTGCTTCTTGTTAACTAGAACTCTCTCCCGTACAGTTTTGTTTGTGCTTTTCTTCATTCTTGCATTTTCTTCTAGAAACAGCCCGCATCATCCCTCTGTTCTTTTTCTTTGCTGGCAGCAAAGTCAGTAATAGACAAAAAGACCTATGAAGTTCTAATGCCAAAGGAGGACATCTGCTCCACAGGCATACTGCACTGTAATGCAAGGGCTGAGGCAACATAGTTTAGAGGTCTTAATGTTGCAGCTCCCAGTTCTGCCAGAACTTGCTTTGGCAAATTGCTGAAAATCATGCAAATTCACTTATAGGAATAATCTTTCCAGGAACCTTTAAGAGCATTTTAAAAATAAGAATGCTATAACCAGTGTTCACATTAGTGTTCTGGTTCAGAACAAGCTGTTGGTTCCCACGGTGAATTCCCTGCTGCTGCTTTTACCCCATGTTGGTCCAGTCCACAGAGCAGACTGTGCTTTGTGAATACTAGGTGCCTTCTGAAACCAACTGAAATGGAAGCTCTGTTTTCTCTCTATACTAAAGATTCACCAATCCCTAGGAAAGCCATAATGGTCCAAGCCTGCATCTGGACCCAAACAATTAGATGCCCATCAGGGACATACATTCCAAGGGACCAAACAGACTTGCTATGAACTCAGCCTGCTCAAACTGCTTAGAACATAGCTGACAGGGTCTCAGCAGCTCTTCCTGCAATCTACCAAACCACTCCTATTGCACTCAATTTGCACTTGCTGATGAAGGCAGCCATGGAATTCAAGTGTAAAGACATCACAACTCACAGCCGTTGAAAGTAATTACAGGAAAGGTTTTGGTTTATAAGCTGATGGAAATAGTTTCCAGATTCCTTGACAATGAAAGAAGTGGAATTGAAGTGTGGAAGTCTTCCAAATTTAAGAGTTTCCAAACCTAAGAGTTTCTACCAAAGTAGCCTAGATTTGCAGCCAGACAAAACTAGGACACAGTAAGGACATGTAAGAATGCTATTGGTAAACACAATAAAAGGATCATGTAATACCAAAAAAGATCAAACATATGAAAGACAAGTTGAAAAATCACGTTTTTCTGCATGCAACGTATAACCAAAAGTATATACCATCTGGAATTGAGCAGTAACACAGCAAAGCACAGTGAAGTGCAAGATATAATCAAGAGACATGGACAAAATAATTGCCAGACAAAACCCTTTCCTGAATTCTTTAGGGGATGAAATGGAACTAACAGTCATCAAAAACTTAATACTAAATCTGATTAATTACAAAAACAAGCCTATTTAGCCATGCATTTAGATCACTGTAATGAAAAAAACTAAGTAATAAGGGAATTCTGTCAAATCAATCTTGATCAATCTGAGTTTCAACCCTTGCACCATCATTCTCTAAAAAAGCATGCAACCTGACAGGAAAAAAATCCCCATCATGAAGTTCAATTAGTCATTCATTTTCTCACTCAGAGAAGTAATGTTAGTTATAGGAACCTCTAGATTCCAGCAAAGCAGTTGTCTTTCCTTAAACTGAGAAAAGTAAGTTCTTGGCTAGTGGCAATAATAGTTTGCATTTTGAAGTCAGCTGTAAGACAAATATTATCTACCTAGAGTCTTGGGAATGACAGCTGTTATAGCTAACAATCATTATAGGATATGGTCTGTGTGTGTTTCTTGATACCATCTATTTTGATATGTTTTATCCAGTCACTATTAGTGTTAGATGTCAATAAAGATAACTGGTTTTGCTGATTGCAATTGAAATATTCTTGCTGAATGAAGAACTGCAGCACAGTATGTGCCAATATACTAATTACAACATGACATGGAGTAATTTCTTGACAGTAACACTGCAGTAAAAAACCTGGGGATTACAGCGAACTGTGGGCTAAACATGAGTACAAAAGAGTCTTGTTGTTAAACAAAATGGATAATCACTCTAGGTTGTGTCAGACTTCTGTTGTATCAACACATGCAGGGTAATCATTTCATATCTCATTCTGCCAGCTAGGATTAATATTATATATTCTAGGGTTAATATTTTTCCTAGTAGCTGGTCCAGTGCTGTGTTTTGTGGGAATACTGTTGGTAACAAGTTCATGTTACAGTTCTCGCTCTGTAGTGCTTACTCCAAACCCAGGACTTTTCAGTTTCCTGTGATCTGCCAGTGAGAAGGTACACAAAAAGCTGTGAGGGAGCATGGCCAGGAGTGCTGACCTGGAATGGCCAAAGGGGTATTTCATGCCATAGAGAGTCATGCCCAGTATATAAACTTAGGGGGAGTTGACCAGGAGGGTGCTGATTGCTGCAGGTGGATGGGGTGGGCATTGGTCAGCAGGAGGTGAACAACTTTATTGTGCATCACTTGTTCTTCTTATGTTCTATTCCTATCTGTCTCTCCTTTTTATTATTATCATTTACTTTATTTCTATTATTAAACTGTTCTTATTCTCAAGGCATGAGATTTACCTTTTTTTCCAATTCTCTCCACCATCCCTCCGGAGCAGGTAGGAGAAGGGAGTGAGCAGCTCTGTGGCAACTTAGTTGCCAGCTGGGGTTAAACTACAACACCATCAAACCTAATACTGGTGCTACTGCAGCCACAGCATTCTACGCAGCTTGTAACACTAAAGTTTCAAAGAAAGTTTAATGGAAAAGAAAAACAAAAACCCCAACCAAATAAAAACCACCTCTTCCCTCACAGGTCATTGGGGTAAGAAACTGCTTTAGTGTTCAGGCTAAGAAGACAGCTAAACTATAAGCGGACATCAATCCAGGATACAGACAGATGGTCAGAAGATTTGGATCTCTGAAAGTTTTCAATAACGGTATGATACATAAACCACCTTTGGTATTCTGTAAGTATTCTACTTACAGAATATCAAAGCAAGCAAAATACCTAGTATTTTGATCAGGATATTTTTCCAAAGAGCTCAAAAACTTCAAAATTGGGAATCAAGAATGGCAAGGAGTTACCACATTAGGGGGAAAAAAACCCCAAACCCACACAACGTAACTTATTTCTTTTATGTGGTTTCAGTTTTCATCAAATGCAATGACTTTTGTATGGAAGTAATCTCCTGATTTGAATTACTTTCTTTAAATGGAAGGATTACTGCTTTCATTCTAAAATTATTTTTTTAATATATGTACATCATGATTTGAAGTAAGTAGCCATTAGTTTATTCTATATAAAATCTATGCATTATCACATTTTCTTTTACTTACCTGGTAGATTTTAGCATCTCTCATTAGTTTTTCTACAGGATATTCAGTATTAAATCCATTTCCTCCAAAAATCTGTACTGCATCTGCAGCTACTTGGTTTGCAATGTCACCAGCAAATGCCTTTGCAATGGAAGCATAGTAGGTATTCCTGCGACCAGCATCAACTTCCCACGCAGCTCTCTGGTAAGCCATCCTAGCGAGTTCAACTTTCATTGCCATTTCAGCAAGCAAGAAAGACACTGCTTGGTGCTATGGTGAAATAAACTAGGTTAATATTGCCTGCTTAAAATTCTGTGACATCCAAGAAAGATGTAATCTCCTTAATACAGTGGTTTTTGTTTCTTTTTTTTTTTCCAAAAACTCAGTAAATGGTACAAAAGAAGTTCTACAGAATATGCATCACACTCTCATATATGTATGTTGAATTACACTCTTGAGTTTTCAATTTCCAAATCCATTTAGTCATAGGGATTAAATACTGATTAAACAACAGTTGAAGTTGTTCTTTCCTATTTATGAGATTGGTATTTACTTTGCTGTTTATTCCTATTTTTTCAAAACTGGTAAGCAGCATGATGGGCAATGTATTCTACTGGCGTTAATAATATATGTCTTGTTTCACATACCTCAGATGTTTTCTTCTTTCCTGAAAATCCCTCCATTAGCACTGAAGAACTTAAATATGCCTTGCTGGTATGCCGTTCTGAGCTTCTGGGCAGAGTTTTCTTTCTGCTTTTACTACTATCATTGATAAATTACCAAAGATTCTTGAAGTTACCACATAGCTAAGTTTACTTATGGTGCAACCTATACCCTTGGAAACCACAAAATGGCAGAGGTATAATATAAAAATTAAGGAAATATACATATCAAGGAATAACCTTGAAAAATCAGTAGCAGTACATCTGGTATGAAAACATAAGCTTTTATTATGTCCTGTCTGCCCCCACACTTACTTCAACAATTGGTTTCCCAAAGGTTTTTCTCTCCAAAGCGTATCTAGTAGCTTCATCAAGGGCTCTTTTTGCTAATCCAACAGCACCAGCTGCTACCTAAATTGAATACAGGCCAGAATAAAAAATCAGAAATTCCTGCTACATTTTATAACCAATTCTTTTCTGATACTTACGGGTGGTCTGGTCTTATCAAAAGCTCCCATTGCAATTTTAAAGCCAGCTCCTTCAGCTATCAATACATTTTCTTTTGGGACTCTCACATCTTCAAAGACAATGCCTCTTGTATCTGAGCAGCGTTGACCCATATTCATTTCCTGAAGTGGGAAATTTACAGATGTGCTACTAAGATGGATTATTCAAAGGTACAGTATGTTTTCATTCTTTTGTTGACTCAAAGCATATAGTTTTTCTTCTCCAAAACACTTAATCTCAAAATTACCACATACAAGACAAATACTAATTTTGTACTGGCAGACCAGCACGCCCTTAACTTGTCTAAGCTGGGCAGTTTACTTTCTCCTTATATGAAATTAGTTTTCTGTCGCTGTAATCAGTCTTCTTGTCTTCTTCTAGTTCAACTATCTTTGAGATGCAAGTGGAAAAAGAAAAGAATCTAATATGCAGGAAGTACAGGTGTACTACAAGTGAATAAATAAATGAGCTTTTCAAGTTTTCAGATTTCTTGCCTAATGTTCAACGTTCAGTTTTACCTCCTATTAAAAATAGTACATTTTGTAAAGAGAGAACCAGCATCAGTATCTCTAAGGCCTCTTCTTTGACCAGCACAAGCTAAAATTAAAAGTCACTATTGTGTGTATTTACAGTCAAAATTGTCCAACTTGCTCCTTATTCTTTCAAGGCATACTACTTCTTATATATTGGCACCTGCCAATACAGTAGTTCTCAAAGACTCTTTTGCAGCCATTCAAAGCAGTCATCTTACTTTAGACCATTCTGAATAATTCCTTTTCTGAATTAATAGCTTTAAAATAATGTTTTACGAATAGTTCCTCTATGTTGTGAAAACGGAAAGATGGTTGTACATAAATATATTAAACTGTTCAGTTGTGCAATAGTCTTTTTTCTTTAGTGTTACATGTATTATTAGTTTAGAACTGAACAATAATTCCTGGCTTGTCGAACAAGAAATACAGTCTTCACCTTCCTTCCAATTTGGATTCCCGGGCTATCTGCTTCCACAATGAATCCAGTAAAGGCTTTGCTTGCAGGAGCTTTTGGATCTGGATTGGTACGTGCTAGCAAAAAATACCTAGTGTAAAACAAAGCAGATGGATGCAGTTTATCCTCACAAGTAACAAGATATATTTATCTAGCACTTTAAATATTTTTGTGTGCATTTCTACCATATAATAAATTCTGTCTGTGAGTTAACAACCTTTCTTTCTTGCCCATCCTGAACATAAAAGGACAAGGAGCAAGAGAGTAGAAGTTTCAAAGATTCAAGATCTCATAAAATTTAACAGAATTATTCAGATCAACGTGCAAAGATTTCCTACCTTTTCCATGTATTGTAAATCTTTATGATATTAACAGCTTCCCAAATAGTACATAAGAAACCTATTCATAGTATTTACATAAAAATTAATGCATAGGGCAAACATTCTTGGATGTAAGAGTTATCACCTGATTTCAAAGATCTTGATTTTATTTTTCTAATAAATGTAATATGTAAATAATATTAATAATTAATAATATTAATAAATGTAAAATGTAAATAAGTATTTATCTTAGAAATTAAACAGCTGTAAATCACTTTTATGGTATTCAGTAGGGTCAAAAGAAGTCTGATAGATTGTCTTTGGTGGGTCTGGGTTCAACAAGAAAATAACTAGAAAATTCAGTTTTTCGTTAAGTGTATAAAGTTTTTCCCACTTGAATTCAGGGGAATTTCCGTGTTGTGAATCAGTGTGATGCAAGACATGATTTAAGAGGTTTACATTGTAATAGCATGCTCCAGACAACACAGCCATATCCGCAGTTTTTGACAGATGGAAAATGTCTTCTTTTCAGAAAATAAAAAGTAACACTACAATCTAACGGTGTTCCTATCTTCACTAGGAGTAAGAGGTGTTTCTAGCAGAATCACATTTAATTTTGAGAGCCGCAAGATTCAGGAGGCCATTCTTGAGTGTGGAGTCATGATGTCATCACTCATTTTCCTTTTTAGGCTTTGCATAGCACTCGAGACTGCATTTGCATATGCCATCCTGATAGCTATCCTGATAAACTTGGCAGAGATTAAAATGTAATCTGCTGAAACACAGAGAACATTCTGATTTTTTTCTGAAGGATAGGTTTGTAAAGGATAGGTCTGTAAAGGATAGGTCTGTAAAGAATTTAACTGAGGTTGGAGGGGTGGGGTAAAGCCACTACACACAGCATAGAACTGTGACACCAGTTAACATACCAATTTGCTTTCCCCCCATTTGTGATCCACATCTTCTGGCCGTTAATAACATATTCATCTCCTTTCTTCTCAGCCTTTGTTTTTATACCAGCCACATCAGAGCCTGCTCCAGGCTCTGTTACACAGTAAGCCTAAAAGAAATTAAGATGTGAAATCTTGGGGAATAAAAGTTTTCTTTAGTCAACTGCAAATTAATGCAGATTATGTGCATCAAACTAGTTGTTAAAGGTTTAAGTGAACTGCATGGTAAAATTCAAACACCAAACAAACAGAACCCCCCACTAAAACCCCCAAACAAACCAACACACAGACCCCTTCCCCCTGGAGAGAGCTGTCCGAGTAAGGGTTAAGTTTCTTTATAAATCCATAATAATACATAAAATTGGTTTTTAATCAAACAGAAACATTCTCTAACCCTTAAGCTATTCCTCAGACTTCAAAAATTCTGATGTGAAAGCTGAGGATCTTTAAAGTCTGAAAATAAGAGCACGGAGTAATGTTTTATGTTTACTGAGTGCTTCAATTTAGGAGGCTCAGTTGTAGATTTAGATACATTGCACACAAATGTTTGCTTCTTTCTATGCAACAAGTACCGTTTTATGTAACAGTTAAGATCACAAATAGAGTTTCATTCCAATCCAAGTTAAGGGTCTCCTTACTAAACCTTGTATTTTTTTTAAACATCTACAACCCTTCTTAAAAGGGAAATAAAAACTATTAATTTTTGGTAAGTGACTTAGGATGGGGATAATTTTCCAAGTAGTATCTTCCATTTACTTAGTGGATGTATCTCATTAGGTATTCATTAACTTTCAGTAAATGTCACTGTTTACGTACAAATCAAAGGAGCTAAGTTGTGAGTACACGGAAGTGTTTAGGGGGGAAAAAAAATCACAAAAAAGAGGAAAAAAATAAGAAAAAAAAAGGAGTAATACTGTTAATATGGTTTAAAAACATTCCACAGTATAGCAGTTATACTTACACACATCATTGGTTCCTCTGTCATTCTTCCTAAGTATTTTTTCTGCTGATGCTCATTTCCTGCAATGATAACTGGCATTTGCTGAAAGGAAATATTTAGAGCTTAATCCGGTCCTTTCAAGTGCAGAGATTGCAGTTTAAGGGATGTAAGGAAACATGGAACTTACCCCTAGGGAGTTTGCTTCAATGGCAGTTTGAACACCTGTACATCCATAAGCTAACTCTTCTGTAATAAGGCACGCTTCAAAACTGCCAAGGCCAAGGCCACCTATGGTTGAAGTATTTAAGTTACTCGAGGGGATTTAAATGATAACGCATTAATATTAGTGATTTACACAACACAATTAACAAAAATGTATTCTTCCACATGCATGTAATTGTGTACTGTGTTTGGTTAGGCATTCTCACGCAAGCATTCTAACTAAATCTTCATCAGAGGAGTAACAGGTGATTTGAAAATTAGGTATCATGTGTCCAGAGTTATTGTTTGATTAATGTGGGACAACTTGCACAAAGTGGCAAGAATGTACCACTCACATTTTTTTACTACTGTACATTCAAGAATTAAGAGTTCCTAGGAAGCAGAGAAAGGGCTCCTGAGCCAAAAGCATTTGGGAACAAAACAGCGTCCGTGTTAGTAGACAACCAATGCAGTAATCTGTTCCTGACAGAAGCCAACACCGTGGGAAACTGGACAACACGATGTACAAATACAGTAACAACTACCTCAAAAATATTTTCCTGAATTTTCAAGTGACTTCCTCAGTCAAAGAAATAATTCTCTTTGGTATCTTTGTTATGCCAACCCCCAACAGACATCTGTCACATGAATTTTTCCAATCTCTTTCTGAATCTATGTAAAATTTTAGCACCTATATCCTACAGGGCAATAAGTTGCAAATTAACTCCACACTGCATGCAGAACCATCTCCTTTCATTTGTTTGGAATCTATCATCTGCTGACAATAATTTGATGCCTTCTAGTTATATTGAAAGGGACAGTGAACCATTGATCCCTTTTCATACTCTCCTATGACACTGACATTTTCGTCATTTCTCCTACAGAGTTTACATCTCACACAGAAGATAAAACTTTTATAATCTTTGTCATCCTTTTAAAAATCTTCTCCATTTCCCCAGTACTCTCTTGAGATGGAAGGATCCAACTATATAATGAGTTGAAGAGGAAAATGCAATTTGGTTTCAGGAAGCAGCATAATTACACCTTCTGCTTTTTTCTTCATTCCCTTAAGGGTCCCTTGTGACCTTAGATTTTACAGTTTTGACCACTTCTCGAGCATTATGCTCATGTTCACAGGATCCAAAGATGTCTTTTCCGAGAGGCAGTACCTAGTGCACCGTCTGTCTTTTATCTGTGAAGTTCAGATTGCTTCTTTCCCTTCACATGTGCAACACTTTTTCTTTTTGGAATCACATTGCCATTTTAACTCCCACTCTGTTTCATGACCTTTTCCTGCAGCTCTCTGAACCAGATCATCTTTTGTATGGTGAATAACTTAGTATTATCACCAAACTCTATCACCTTTCTATTTACGCCCTATTCCAGTTTATTTGTACCCATCTCAAATAGCACAAGACCTAGCAAGGCTGTGCTGCTAATTTTGCCAGTATGAAACCTGATGATTTTTAAAACTTATTTTAGAAGTTCAGGCATTCTTGATCAACCAGCAATCCTTTGTTCACACATTTATTAGCTACTTCAGAGAATGCTAATGATTTTATGAAGTATGAGTTCCTTTCACTAAAACCCTTCTCTAGCATATCATGTTTGTCTGTATCACTCATACATCATATGAGCCAGGACTCTGCTGTACTACACTTAATCTAAACTGAAAAACTCTCCTTCTGGGATATACTCCTGAATTCTTCCAGCCTGTGTCAGAGACTAGAACAAAAGATGACCTTCTAATTTCTCTGCCTAATCAGCTGACAGTGCACCAGGGGAACATTAAGCAGCTGTAATCACCATAGAAAAATCTGGTCATAAATTACTAGACCATAATCTGTCTAATTTGTCTCCTGATTACATCCATACCTAGTAACACACTTGTATGTGTCAACCTGCCTACTGATTAAATTTAGATTATTCAAGTATGTGACTATTTATTCGGTACAGAATCCGTAATTACACACAGGCATCTCATCTAATGTCTTTTCATTGTTTCATTTCACAGATTAAACAGAATGTTTACTTACCACAGCTTTCCGGTATGTGTGAATTCATAAGACCAAGCTCCCAAGCCCGCTTTATAAGTGGAACAGGATACTGAAACAGACGTGGAAAAATCACCTTCTGATTCACCACAACCAAAACTTCTAATATTATGCAGGTTAAGGTAAAAAGTCTGTTTTTTCCAATCTTTCCCTTACACTATGCTAGATTTACCTCTCCAGTTTTGTCATATTGTGCAGCAACAGGAATAATTTCCTCCACAGCAAATTTACGAGCAGTAGCTTGAAACTCTTTCTGTTCATCAGTAAGTTCTATTTTAAAACAGAAAAAGAACATAAATTCTCTGCTGTCTTTTATTTTGCCAATTGTCAAGACTACAACAAAAAAGAAACGAGCATCTGTCCAGGACAACCCAAACCACCGCTGTTTGAGGCTCTCCAGGAAGCAAAAAGGCTCAGGTTTCTCCTGGGAGAAAACCTCCATTTTGCCCTGATCAACCCCTACATGAATTTATACTTACGTCTGATTAAATTATCCACAAAATATTGAAAACGAAGTAGAGAGGACTGTGTAAAATAAAATGTATTACCAAAAGAAACAAGAAGAATGCTGTTTTAATTAAGTGCATAAAAAGACAGAGGTTGCCCAAAGATCCTGACTCTTCAGTTTCAAACATCTAGCTCTGATCCTCTAAATTTACTTGTATATATATCATATACAATATGCCAAGATGAAGATGATTTTTTTACATTTCTTGATAACCAAGTTCAACTATAACTACATTTAGGTACTGTAACATTGAAAATAGCAATATGAGGTAAGTATTCAAAGCTGAGACACTTTGGCAATAAAAAAAAACTTAAGACACACGTGAGTTAAAAAAAGAAGAAAGTCTTTAGAACACTACACACATGTCTGCCTTGCCTCAGTTGAGGATAGTTGTTTTGTTTTTCAAACTATTTTTTAAATAGAAATATATTTAGAACAAACATCTTCATTTTAAAATCCTGGTAAACTACAATATAGGATATTACTTCTTTTTAACTCTGCAATTTCCCTGTTGTTATTACATTTCTTTCAAAGACTGTACTACTTACCAAAGCTAAACCCAGCTCCAGGTTTGCCTACATGTAAGTTTTGTGCAGGTTTACTAGAGTAGGACCTCCATCCATGCCCTGCGATGGTTTGAAGCATTTGCTAAAGAAGAAAAGAACATGAAGTATAAAATCTTTACAGCTCAAGCCTTCTAAAGCTACAAACCTATCTGCAGCACAACTTTAAATGTAGCCTCCCTCTCTAGAAACAGGACCACATCAAGTATAATACAATTACTACAGTGATAAAAGAATTACTCGCTCTGTTGTGTGTTCCTCCTGTGGCACGCAGCACTTACATGAACGGACACCTCCATTAGGAATCTCAGGCTTTAACAGGACCGAGGGCAAGTGAACTGCTCTATGCGCTTTTAACTATTGTGCAATTGAGTGTTTAAAAATTATTAAGCATAATTAAAACTTATGTTCACAGAGACACAGCAATATATACACACACTCATCAAACTTCATTTTCTGGCCCTCTAGTGAATATCCTGTTAATCAATGTTTAAATCATGCAGATTTAGCAAGATTTTAAAAACAACCTACCTATTAGCCAATACATCAGAATATTTTCATAACGTCCTAGAATAATCTCTGCTTTCTTTTAATAAGCTCCTGCCACTGACACTTGGTGATTATTATTATTATTATCCTCCAAATAGGAGAGAACATTGCAGACTATCTGAAGTTTATTTTTCCTCCTAATACTTATCACAAATTTATTATTTTTCATTGTAAGTACTTTCTCTGTTTTTTAATTTAGAGCCCCAAATATTGTTGCTACAGCTATTTTCAGAATGTCTTAATACTGTGCAAAAACATGCCTGAATTTGTTTTAAGAGGATGGTTTACTCTCTTCAAGAGCTATGAATCTCTGAAATGTTTGGAAATTAGTGAAAAGTACATAATTGGATAAATTTTTAGGATGACCCAAATCAATATTGCAAAAACAAATTTGCCTAAACACTAAGGAAAGGCTTCTTGATTTTCTTCTGTGAAAATGCAAATTGTGATCAGGGCAGTCACTTATTTCCTAGCATTAAAATAATTGAATTATTGATAATAATGCAAAAAATATCACATAAATTTTACTGGGAACTCTAGAAGACAAGGACATTACAGAAGGTTACATATCTGGGGAGGAAACAAGTATCTTCAAAAATGTTACAGTAGATAAACTGTGCTCTTAAAAATAATAATGCTATATGATAGATGGTTGTAACACAGCACAAGCATGAAGAATACTGCAAATAATAGGTATCAACACAGTGAAAAAAGTATTTCCAGAGGCTACTGAAAACATCTATAAAATTCAAAGGTGAAGAAATGCAGAAGGACCACTGCTAGGCACAGAAGAGGGAGAGGCTATGACATATTTGCACACTGTGCTGGTAATGTCAATTTATTAATTGTTCAGGATTGCACTGTGCAGTAGACAATCTATTATTTATTTCAAGTTTTTAGAAACAATAGACATTGCAAAACAGTATCTTGCTAAGTTTTCCGTTACTGCTGTCTCATATTAAAAACTAAAACAATACCACAAAAATCTAGAAAGACCTTGATTCCTCAGAATTATTTATGCCCGATTTTATCTGGAAAAAAGACAAGATGAGGTTGAAAAAAAGTCAGATAATTGTAATTATTTTTCTTTTCTTTTTAAGGATAGACCACCAAAAGATTTTACCTACACTTGGAAAAGTACTGGATTCAAACTAATGCTAAAAGTAATACCCTGTATGAAAGAAGCTGTAAAATTAAAACCAGTGAATTTATGTCTATTGTGGTATAGTATGCACACTGAGGATTACTCTGGAAAAACTCATAAACACAAACAAATATGGACAGGTGGGATTCACAGCTGGAAGCTGCATGACTTAGCAGGTGACAAAGGATGAGGGTTTGCTCCATGTAAGAATTTGGATGAGCATCTGTCTGCTTGTCAACTTTCCTGTTCCTTGACTCTGAGGAACAGTTACATTCAGTGCCCAACTACTGCTAGTGATGTTCAGATGCAACTCCTACTGCATTTCCTTGCACTATTGTATCAACTCTGTCGCAACTACAACTATGATCATCAGTGTAGCGAGACTAACACTGGAAGAACATGCTGTCAGGAAAAGGGTATGACAAGGCTACTCACAAAAGTGATGTAATCTCTTTATTACCTTGATGCCAAAAGAACCTGTTCAAAAAAAAGCACATCACAGAAAACGGTGGGACAACAATATGCTAAGGGTCAGTAACCTTGATTCTCCCTCATGTATCTCAGGGCAAAAACGAATTATCAAGAGCAGTTTGTTGCTGGGGTAACATGTCAGGAGGCTGAACCTGACATAATAATTTCCTCCCTATGGGCTTCCTTCCTTAAGTAATGCTTAAAGCATTACTTTTGATCCGTAAGATACCAGCTTCAGATGGAGACTTCTTCCCTCACTCTCACAGCAACACTTAGGACCTGTGGCCAAGCTGCATAAATTTGTGGCAAAACTAACATTGTTCCCAGGAGGCTGTGAAGGGCCTTTCAAGTAATTCAGACTCATGACTGCCTCTGGCTATGGGGAATCCAGAAAAAGGCATGTGTAAATGCTAAATGTGTTTTGAATAGTTTTTATTTTCTACTGTGAAGCTGTGAGGTTATTGGTGGTTCAATACAGTAGAAAGTTTGCACTTTAGAAAATCAACTATTGTATTTCGCTCATATTTTTTAAAAAACTAACGTAGGTAGTACAGCTAAGTATGCTAAAGGAAATGCATCGGATAAAATATCCTGAACTCTTAACTCCAGTATTTTGAAACCGTCTCCGCCGTTAAATGGGAGGTGCCAGACACACTTAGCACGACGCGGCCTTTGCCACATGAGGAACCCCAAAGCTGTGCAGTAACTCCACTGAAGAACATCAAAAGGCGATACCCGTTCGAACTGCTATGATTACGGCCACAGACTCGGGTAATACTGCGAAGCACGAAAAGCAGCACAGCGGGCGGATTCCAGCCCGGCCGGCTCTCCCCACCGGGGCAGCCCCTATGCCCGCAGCTGTCCCGACGGTCACGGCGGGCGGAACCCGGGCTGGCCCTGCCTCTTCCGCCCTTCGCCCTCTGCGATGCCGCGGCCCTTCCCCACCACCCGGCCTCCCTG
>JANPWX010019599.1:69133-80204 GCA_024734555.1 Trochalopteron elliotii
GTGCTGGGGCGGCCTCCGCCCACGGAGCCGAGCGGCCGGGGAAAGCCGGGGCTCCGCCGCCCCGCCCGCCTTGCTCTGCCCCTGCCAAGAGAGCCCCGGGCGGGTTCCTATTCCTGCGCCCGCCCGTGCCAGGAGTCCCAGCCCGCTCCGTTGGCCCGAAGGCGGCGTGTCCGTGCCCGAGGCTGGGGTAGTTTGCTGAGTGTCCTAGGCTGGCTCCAATCACCTACGTCGTTCACCTATTAGTAGAACAGCCCGTGTAAGCAGTTTTACTGTAATTTGCGCCTCAGGGAATCATAAACACATGTTTCGGGGCGTGCCAGGAACGGGAGAGTGACCGGGCCTGGCGCACGGGAGTTGTTACCGACTGTGTTGATAGTTACACAAAATGTTCTTATAAATGCTCTTAATTCTGGTTGTATTCTAAAGGAAAAGCAATACTTTTGGAAATTATCTGTGGTGCATAAAATACACGCTTTTGAATATCATTGTTTCGCTGTTTCACAGCAGTGTTATTTAAGGGTTTATTAAAGCAAAGATTTCAAGAAAAATGGCAGCCATTGATTTTTCTGTGAATTCCTTATTTGGTGTGAATTTTTAACAGGATTAACAAAATTAAGATTTTTTTCTGGAAGCTGGATTTTGAATAACATTTTATTTTGTATAATTGTACGAAGTAACATGCAACAAGTATTTTTCCATCATTATTGCCTTTTTATGTTTGGCTCTTAATTGCGTGTTTTGTTTCTGACAGTTGAGAGTATTGATTTTGTAGTTAATACCAATGAAACAGTTTGATAAAAAACTAGCCATATAAAAGTTATTTCCAGACATATTTATCAACTGTCTGAAAGGAGATGATTGTACTGTTTTATAGACTTCATACTGTTGTGATTGCAGGTGATTACCTAAGGGAGGCATGTAGGCACCTTTGATTGAGTGAAAAGCAGCATAGGCTGCTGCTTTTTCACTCTAATGTCAGTAGAATTTTTTCCCTGTACATTAAGGGTAATTGACTAAAAGACATAAGCATAATTTATAACTCTGTGTTGCTCAAGTATTTTTGAAGATTCTGTATGTTCCTGTTTCAAGTACACCATACCTTTGGAGTGTAAAGCTGTAGTGGAGCTTTTAAATACCAGCACTCAAAGTCTGCATTTTGTGTTCCATTGTATGTAGGGTTCTCTTCCATAGGTCATGTTTCTGAATATAGCGTGGGAATTTCATTACTGAGCAGTCCGTTTTCAGTCTATATATTATTTAACTATTTGTGTGGTTTATGTGTATGCAATATCTTTGTATTCTTTAGTTTATTTATCATTGCAACACTATGTTGTGATGATATATAAGGAAATACACTAATCTCATTTGAGAGCTTTAAAGTTTTAGTTTTTGATTTGTGGCATGGATTATACTGTGCATATTCTAAGCTGGCACACATCAAAATTCTAAAGATGCATAGATGGGTTCAGAGTATGTATGAAAACCTATTGTTGTAGGTAGTATATCCTGTCCTATGTAACAAGCAGCTTCAGCTGACTGATCATGATTAAATACCTGTAAGAATGCTATACACTAAGCATAGTTGCTAGCTGCAGGAAGTGATTCATATCCCACAGTGGTCAGAAATGAAACATCATTTCTAGATGCCCATGAGATTAGGATCCATAGCCCTTTAGTAGTGAATAAGCTCTTTTTTGAGGTGAAGAGACAGCTTTGAATGGGGTTGAGGACATCCCTTAGACAGGGGGATGGAATAAATCATTACACTGAGGGAATTATGACATCAGGAAGTAGTGCAGAACAATGCTGTTTGGTTTATACAGTGAAATGTTGTATTTAAGACCTAAAAAACATTTTGGAGTGTTTTTACTTCCAGCTTGACAGAGTGTTCCCTAGCAAGGGGTTGGAACACTTTGGTTACACTCCTAGACCATGTCTTCAAGTAAATTTCATCCAAAAATCAATTAATGTGCTTTTAGGTCTCTCTGTGAATCAAATAAGACAGTAAGTGGGGACAATTTGGAGACTCCCCTCAAAACTACGCTCCTCTCCTGAACTGAACTGAACTGTTTGTGTAGACAGAGATTGAGAAGGTTGTTGTCTGAAACTGTCCAATTGAAGAAATTGAGTTAAGAATACACTATAACATTTGCTGTTGTCCAGGTTAGCCTTACACTAGAAACATCTTTGCATGTGAAATTTGCTACTTGCTTCTGAAGACAGATTTCTATACTTTATGGAAGCAAGCTTCTGTTGTAAAAAGCTGCTAACCATCTGTGATCTCCTGCAGGGTTATAGATGTTAAAGAACAGAAATTGTTCCAGAAAAAGGAAGGAAAGAGTCTGTGGAGCCAAGACAAAGGTATTCCAGGACATTTCTGCTAAATGACGGGAGCAACTGGGTTAAGGTACTAAAACCACCTGCTCACTATGCAGCTTGCACTTAAAAAGCTATACCCTTGCTTACCTTCCTTCTCTCCTTCAAATTGTTTTCTTGCTACCTCTCTTCACATCTCCTTGAGTAAACGAATGAGAATTCTTTTGGCAATATGTTGCCAACATAATTTTTCCAAAGCCAATCTGGAGGAGAAAATTCAAAGCCCATATGGTCTGTGTCTGCTAACTGTTTGAAAATAGAGGGGTATGAAAGATGGCAAGGTTATCTGTCAAAGCCTGAACTACTAGAACTTTGAGGTTCAACTTATTTACATAAGGAGTGACAATAGATAAAAATTTCCATAAGATGTACTTAGATTTTTTGGCATTTCTTTCTGAAGCAGGAAATACAGCATCTGTCTTTCATTTTTATTTTCTCAAATGCTTACTACTGTGTCATATTTCTTAATTATTATTCCTCTGCTAACTTTTACTACAGTAAGAATTGTATAGTGCACAGTATGCTGCTTTATTAACCTAGAATACTCTCTTGCATATTAACCAGCAGAATGCATGATGCTTATTGCTGAAATTTATAACTTAGCAAATAAACACAGTAAGATTATTACCTTGCAAACTACAGCTCACTCTCATGGTTTAGGAATGGTATTCCCCAATTTAGTGCTCATGCTGAGACTCTCCAAACTACAACATACCCTGGCGCTCACTCACTCCTTCTTCTCCTCCTCCTGTGGCAGGCTAGAGAGAAGAATTCAGCATCTGTTTCTTGGCAGGATCTTCAGGGCAATAAATCCAACAATAAAACATAGAGGGAGACACATTCTTACAGGAGCAAGCTAAATGGATTATGTGCACAAGATTTGACACTGCTTAGTCATAATCCGAGTTTGTACAGTCAGATAATAACCTGTTGGGGGTTAGATTTCTTCCTTTTTCTTTTTTTTTTCTTATAGAACTTTTTTCCTAAAAGTTGCTAGGAATCTAACTACTGGGTACTTATGGGTACCTAAGCAAAACAGAAGAGTGGCCAAAGTCGAGAGAGGAGTGTGGTATTTGGCTCTACTTCTTTTGTCTCTGGGAGTTTCCCTCGAGAGTATTTTTGGGGGCAGGAAAAAAGGATGGGGCTGTGGGGGCAGCTGAGGGTCAAGCTGTTGCTTACATGTGGGGAGAATTCACTGTCATCACTAGAGCCCAGTCCTAGGGACCTACCACCATCTGCTCGTGTGTCCAGGAACCTTGAGCTCGTTTTTCTTTCCTACCCTCATATCCTTGCCTGAGAGCCCCTTAATTTCAACACTATGATCATTCAGAGGGAGGGGGTTTACATTCTCCATTCCAAGGGAGGCTTCTGCCTTCCCTAGCAGACACGTGTCCTTCAAACTAGGACATAACCTGATCTCTGAATTTCATTTCTGCAAATTCCATATTTTTCCATGCTCCTCCACTAAGCATAAAAAAATATAAATTGTATTATATAATGTTAGATATTTGGGTTGTTTGAAGATATTGTAATGTCATAGTTTAGGAAAGGTACTCCCTGATTTAGAGCCCACTGTGACTATCCAAACCACGCTGCTGCTCCCTCTCCCCCTCTCACTCCCCCTGTGGCAGGCTGGAGAGGAGAACCAGAGGTACAAAAGGTAAAGATCATGGGTTGAGATAAGAACGGTTTATTGGGAACAGCAATGAGATAAGAAAAATTACCAGTAACTGGAACAATAATAAAAGGTGCAAAAGAGAGAGAGTGATTCATGTGCAAAATTCTCATTAATCCTGACTACTCTAACTGGAAGCAGCCCCTTCCCCCCACCTCAACAATGGTGAGAGGTAAAGAGTAACCTCTGAGTCCTGTCTGTGTGTGACCTGGCCACTGCAAAAATTAACCTTGTCCTGGCCAGAACCAGGATGCTTATCCCTTAAAGTTAGCAACTGTATTCTAGGCTGAACTGTTATTTGTTATTAGTAATTTAAAGTGTTTTACAGGTTTGGGGTTTTTTAAATTGTTAAGAACAAACCAGATTTTACCACTTGTTAATGAACTTCTGTTTTAGAAATGGAAAGCAACTGGAATTTTCTGCAGTGATTTATGTATTAAAAATTACAGAAGTTACTGCACTAAACAAACAGCAAAATTTAGTGTGTAGGTCCTGAATTCATGATTTCTTAAGTAGAATAATTTTTGATGTAGTGCAATGCAACAAGCATAGCAACTTCTTCTTAATAGAATTATGGCGTGTTTTGCTTTTCTTTGATCCCTGACACAATAGTAACTTGAAACATCTTAAACCAAACATTTTTTTCTAAATTTCTGATGCAAGCTCTTGTGATTTTGTGTTGTCTTGGGGTTTAGTTGAGAGGCCCAGGGTGAGTGGTTAGGGTTTTTTCCCCAGCTTTTTCATGTTTTTTAAAGCAACAAATTTATTGGGAAAAATTAAAATCAAAATAATGTGAATCTTGAAATAATTTTTGATGTAGTGCAATGCTGTAAGGAAAAGAGAAGGGACAGATGTACAGAGTTTGAGAATAAACAAAAAACAATCAGTGCCATCCTGTAATAATTTGTCTCTCTATTGACTTTCTGAAGAAACAGAAAGTCAGTAGAAACCTGAGAAGATAATTTTTGAACCACGCCTCAGTGTAAAAATCATCCTGTCCTAATTTTTTTTTTTTTTTTAAATATGGTGAGACTTTTTCAGGACTAACTGCTTTAAGAAACAAGTACTTAGTTTGACAAGCATGGCTTTTGCTTGTATGAAATATAAACAAGTTAAAACTTTAAAGCAAGAAAGTTAGGGCCAGCCATGCGTAAAGGAAGTATCTGGGACATTTTTGCACCAAATGTGTTGCAGCTGGCACTTTAGCAGCCTAAAAATCTTCAAGATATATTGTTTGGTACATTTCTCCTTGTAGGATCAGATGTGAATAAAAGTCCAGTTGTAGTGAACATCTCTCTCTCAAGTGAATTTAACACTTGTAGGTTAGAACCCAGAACAGTGAAGTTACAACTCTGCCAGCCCAGGCTGACTAAAGGTGAGGTACCATGTAAGCAGCACTGTGACAGTACAGTGGGTGGGATTTCAATAAACGTTTATATTGTAAAACTCCATTTGCGCCTCTGCAAGATCATACCAATGCTAACATTTAATAGTATACAAGAACCTAACCATGTAAATGTGTGTTGATACAATGTAGACACTAATTTTACAGTAAAAACGTGTATATTTATTTTTAGTGAGTGCAGCAAGTGACAAAACAGAAAGTAAAACCTGCCTTAAATCACAAGAGTTCCATTTCTTTAACAGCTGACAGAACTTATGCCTGCACAATAAAGACAGAATTCAATAATGATTATAGCTGTTGCTTGTTGTTGAATTTTATAAGGTAGAGTTTAGAAACACTAGCTGACATTATAGCCCTATGGAGGCACATGCAGTGAAAAAGTAAAAAAGGGGAGAAATCTTGGGTTGGAGATTCTGGAAGAAGAATGCTGGGATTGAGAATATGAGCACAAGGAGGTGGTAATTGAGATTTTCATCTAACATTCATGTGCCACACAATGAGGCCCTTTACAACATGGATAGATGGAACTCATTTTGCCATGGAAGTAACAAGACTTGTACTAGGTCAGACCAAAGATCCATTTATGGTACTGCCATAAACTGGATACCAAAGAATTCATTTTATGGCAGTGCAATGAAGAATGGTCAGGAGATGGTTCCAGATCATTTACCAATAACACTGTGATTATTTTTGTCTTTTTTTTTTCTACCCTCCAAAATTTTTTCAATGTTTAGGTTTCTTGAGCTGGAGGTGATGCCTTTATGTTTAACAATGCTTCATAGATGTCTCTTTCATTAACTTGGCTGGTTGCTTTTTGAAAGTGTTGGGAGCCACAGCTTAGTTTCTGCACTGTGATGAACCACTTCAGGTTGCTTCTTTTTAATCAGACATCTGCTAAATGAATTTGTGGTCTCTACTTCCTGAATTCAAACAGGCACATTCAAACAAAAGATCTTTGAAGCACTCATCCTCTTTGGGTCAAAGATTTAATAAAAAAAATGTTGATATCCCCATAGCAATTTCTTTTCCAACCTGAATAATCATATTTGAGTACTTTCTACAATGTCTTAGCTTTGTGTCCAAGAATCAGGATCATAAAGTTGCTCATGTTCTTGCAAAAAAATAAGAGTATAACTTCTGTGGCCTTTTTATGTGATTTTCTGTTACCCTTTTTTTATTACCTCTGAACACTGAAGTGGAAATTTTCATATATTATCTATGATAACAAGATGTGGGATGTAATGGTCAACTCATCTTTGTATATAATTATTTCTCTGCACCCCTTGTCCGTGTCATTTTAAATTTTATTTGCCCTGAGCTAATCTGAAATTCTTTCAGCCCCATAACTATTGGCATCAAATTTTCCCACTTCAGTATTCCTCTCCTTTTTTACATCTTTGATGAGTATCTGGAACAAGAGTCCCAACATACAAGCTTTTGAGATTCCATGGGTTACCCCACCAATTGAACAAATTTTTGATTAGTCTTCAGATTTAAAAAAAAAGATATTTTTCATATGGTTATGTGGAAGGAAAAGGATAAGGATATCTTTAAGGCTGTCTGGTCATAAACCTTTTCAGTGCAGAAATGGAGGAAGACAAAGAAGAACATGAAGAGACTGACAAATGGTAAGGGAGTCAGCGATGAGGCACAAATCAGACAGTCATACTAACTGATGAGGAATGTTTATTTCAGTACGATTATCTGATCAAAGGTCTTGTCAAGTGAGATAACAAGAAAAGGTGGAAAGCCATAAGCAAAATACGGAGACACAAACTCGACAGTCAAAGATAACAGTGACAAAGACAAGAAACGAACTGCCTCTCAATAAACTACAGGCAAACTGGGACTTTGCACCTGGTAAGATGCAAACCTGAGGGTCCATAATATTGGAAATGGATCTGTGGAGCTATTCAAACTAATGAAGGAAATGTCCAGGGGAAGGGCATCTGGAGGAACAGAGGAGAAAATAAAGAATGGAGCATTAAATGGACCAGTCATGTTAAAAAGGGCAGTAGGTACGCTTGTATGACTGAGCCCTATCTCACTATCCCATCTGTATGGGTGTTGTAAGGGTGAAGTGGCAACTACTGAGGGTCCTCCATGAGTGGATTGGGTACCAAAGTTACATTTGGGAATGTGGGTGCCCACTGGTGCTGCTGATGTTGGGGAGGTCTCAGTATGTGCTGCTGGAGTGGTTGGAGGTCTTAGATTCCAGATGCTGAGATAGGAACAGTTCATGTCCTGAAAATGTTCTACTGGGAGGGACTGGTGTGAGTGAGGGGTTCAGCACCAGTAACTGGCACAGCTTGTGTGCATAGTGCTGGATGCTGAGGGTGCCATTATCTTCCCCATAGTGAGTTTGGTGTCTCATTTCCTGGCAAACTTCAAGCTGGACTTGCCAATGGAGTAGGAGACATCAGGTCATCGGACGGGCAGGGATCCCTCCTGTCATCCATGGGAACCTGTGAGTGTGGAGTGCCTGTGGGCTGTGTGAGTGCAATGTTTGCAGCAAGCATCAAACTGAACCAGTCTGGAAATAGGCACTTCTGAGGCAGGTAAGGAGGCTCGGATCTGGGCAGGGATCTGGGTGTATTTGCATGTGCTTGGGCATCCAAGGCATCTTGTGTGTGCCTGTGACCTTTTGTCTCTGCCAGCCCAAGAGGAGGAGAGGACGTGGCTGCCTGTGGTTTGTGCTGGAGCTGAGGGTGAGTCCTGTGTGTAGGTGCTGTTGAAGACTGCACCACAAAGAGGAAGGCAGCAGCAGCCACGTCACTCTGGCTGGTACAGACTCTGCGTCCCCAGGGCACCAGTGTGGGCTCCAGTGGCTGGGCAGGACAGGAGGGGCCCTGGAGCTGCAAAAAATTACAGACCTTCTAACACCCTTTAACAATTTTTAGCCATAAAAGGACTTCTCCCTCTATGGTGGCTTATTTTATTTAAAACTTTATTTCATGAGGAACCTTGTGGAATGTTTACAGAAATCCAAATAACTTGAAAATCAGCTGTATGCCCTCATTTTCATGTCTGTGGCTCCTTGGGAAGTCTTCAGTAGTTCTCTGAGCATTGACTTCTCTTTACAAAATCATACTTTCCAATATATCACAAATTCCAAATCTGTCTGCATTATTGTACTTTTCACTATTTGCAATATGCAGAGGCAAGGTCTGCAGTTTTATGGATTTGCATCAGAAGTATTTTCAAAAATTTTGAAAATGTTTACCACTTTCAACTCTATATGTGCATACGAGGCTTAAGGAAAATATCCTATTAACTCTACACATTCACGTTCTCTTCCTCCTATTGCCCTTTAGAAAAAGGTTTCTTTCTAGTATCCATACTTTTTTGCAAATTAATAGTCAAGCTCTTTTTTGGCCTGCCTTACTGTTCTTTCACACTTAACGTGCCAAATTTTGTGATCCTTTATAATTTACTCACTTGAACACAACTATTCCCTATTTTGATAGGAACGTAGGAATATTCCTCCTTATTTGTAGCCACTGCCCTTTTCATTCTGTCTAGTCCTGATGGCTTCCTTCTGCCATTTCTCAGGCCCTCTGGAGAAACATGAATATACAAAGATGATCTGTTGTGTCTCAGCGTGGTCTCCTTACATAGCCTTCTTATATATCTGAATAGCTGTCTTGTAGTTTTTAGCACTGTGCTAACCTTTTAAATTATTTTTAGCAAGTTTTCTCTTTTATTTTAGTGTATTTTTAAATTATTCCTTGGTTCTGGTAGTCAGAACCAAGTCAAATGTTACTACTTCTCCTGGAGGAGATAAATACTATATTATCTAAACTGTATAGTATAGGCACAAAATAGACATTGTATATGTTCTGTATTATATACATTTTATATATATAATATGTGATACCTATATATCTTATATATTTATTTGTAGAACAGACTATACTACCTGTATTACCTATGTTTTTTATTGTTGAGATTCCAATATTCATTCTTGAAGGCAGGCTGTTGTGGTTTGACACTGGCCCCACGCCAAGCATCCACAAGGCCATGCCAAACTAGTACAGCTATATATAGATAAATTCCTCTGGACAAGGGGAACAGAAGAACACTGAGCTGTAGAATAATACTGAAACTTCCTCAAGCATGCTACTTAAGCTCTGACTATCAAATCCGGTCATGCCCCCCTACCTTTAGGTTGGCATGTCTTATCAGGATGAGCCAGAAGACAGGAATACATTCCTTCTTACAAAGCTGTCCTACGCCGCTTTTCTCATGTTTGACTCAGTCTTTGAGGCAAGAAGCTTTTTCTTCTGTAGGTGAGATTGTCCTGAATTGTTTTTCTAGTCAACATCACTGAGATGAAATAAGAATTTCCTCTTAGATAGCAAAGTATGTCAACCCTTTTCCACATCAGGTATTTACTTGAGGTCCATTTCCTGGAACACAGGCATCTTGGGTAGCTGGGCTAGGTAAGTGGCCTAGAGGATAACGGGATGAGGTTAAGAAGGAACTCGCATTAAATTTGTAGACCACGAACAGTGCACAGAATTATAAACCTCTGCCCAGGTGATACTCTGATGAAGTGGAATGACTGAAGGAAGCAAGTAGTCATTTGAAAATACAATATTTAAAAGTATAAATTCTAACAATTCAGTATATTTGTGTGTGTGGAGGGGGGCAGAGAATTACTGCCCCCAGTATTTCCACTACTAGCAGACAAAACTACATATGTGAAATTCAGTAATTATTGGAGCAATTGGCCCAAACTGAGACCTCTAGGAGGATGGATAAGGTCGTACATATGCCTCATTTAGTTTTCTTGAAACCAGCCAAGGAAACTACTCTACTCTTGTAGAGGTAGAGTAGCTACCTCTACAAGACCTGATGATGCACAGACCACGTATGTAAGAGGCACATACCCTCACTAATGCACAGATGGTTGGTTTACATTTCCATGCAAGCATAAGAACTTCCAGATCAATGGACATTAATTTACTCATAAATACATGAGTCATGTGCTTTTGAGGTCTTAAGCCAATTTTTGAAAGGGTACCTTTATTTGCAAGCCTTGGAAAGCCAGTTTTCCTCTAAAGCTGATGTCCGAAAATATAAATAATGGCCAACAGGTGCACTTCTGTCAATTCAAAATGTTTTCTCTTACAATATGCTCTGTGTGTTGGACTTAGTGACAACAGGCTAATAGCATTGTGACATCTATACACACTATACATCTGTGTATAGTGGCCTTTTGCTGTAGCGATGATTTGTACTGTCACGACTGTAAAAGAATCTCAGCAATCAGACTAATTGCTTGTAAGTGACCGTTGCCCCGTTCAGATAAAGCGCATGGAGGAGGATGTCAACTGAAGGAAAGTTTATGACCAGAAATGCGTATTTCTCAGTACTGAGGGGTTTTTTTTTTTACTAAATCACGAAAATCCCCTAACCCAGAACCAACACACTTCCCCGCTTCGGGAGACAGACGCACGGCTGTCTATGAGCACTAAGAATGCTTCGCCCTCCCCCAGCCCCGGGAGCCCGTGCCGACTGCTGGGCACGAGGCTGCCGCCCGAGGGCGGCCCGGCCGGCCCGGCGCTCAGCACGGGCGGCACGGACAGCTCCGCCGTTACATCACTGGCGCT
>JANPWX010019599.1:80551-160344 GCA_024734555.1 Trochalopteron elliotii
ACTGCTCTCCCGAAATCATTGTGCGGTGCTGGGGCGCGGGCGGCTGGCGCCTGTAGTGCCCTCCGGCCTGTTTACAGCGCGGATCCGCCCGGCGGGCTGCGGCGGCCGGAGGCAGACGGAGTTTGTTTCCCTTGGCGAATGTGGGGGCGCGGTGGTCGTAGGGTCCCCCGCGTCGGAGGCAGAGCCCGGGACGCCGGAGTACCTGGCCCGGCCTGGAGCAAGCAGGACGATCGGTTCAGGGGAAGAGCCGGGGGGCGCAGAGATGGGGGCGGGCAGACCTGGAGCTTCCGCCGCCGCGGGAGCAGGTGCGTTGTGGCCGCTTTGTCCGTGTTCTGGGGCAGAGAGGAGCCGGGCGGCAGGTGCGGAGGCCGGGCCGGGCCGACTGTGGAATGCCCGGAGCGACGTGCGGGGCCGCGGGGCGCCCGGAGCGGTGAGCGGTGGTATACCTGTGGGCTGCTGGTGCTCGGGGCGCGTGTAGCGGGAGCTTCCCGCTGGTCCTGCCAACCGGCGCCGCGGGAAGGTCACCGGGGGCAGAACTTCATCTGGCTGTTTGGGCTCTGCTTTAATTGCTCCGTGGAAGGCGATGTATTTGCGATGCGGGACACGGGGTTTGCAAAGCAGCTTAGCCTGTTTGAAGGTGTCGCTACAAAGCCGATTTCCTCTTCCAGTGTGCGCGAGATTTCCATGGCAAAACAAACGTGCAGAATGAGCAAAGCCCCTTAGGACAGGTCTGCTGCTCCAGGAGCCCTGAAGGCCTCCAGCAGTGAGCCGAGTTAGGCAAAAGGGTAAACGCGGCTTGGTAAAGCAGCCTTTGCCTCCGTACCACAGACATGCTGTGAGACATGTTTACACCTTTGAAAAATCTGGTTTTTAATTCACTGCCATGGTCTGAACCTTGATCTGACTAAAGGAAAATCCATGGCTTGGCTTCCTTTGAAAAAGGGAAATGAAAAAAAATAAGGAAGGAAGACAAGCCACAAAGCTAAGGTGAAATAAAAATTGGTGAGGCTGAAATCATTTAACTTTTGAGAGAACCTTTTTCCACTCCTGTGGAATTGAAATGGTTGTGCAGGTTACTGCAGAGAGAGTGTAGGCCTAGGATCATAGATACTCAGCACTGATGGCAGAAAGAGTGGAAGTATTATTCTGAAAGAGGAGCAGGAACACAATATTCAGGAAGGGAAAAACAGCTTTCAAACAGAGTTCAGTAAGTGCTGTGTAGGCTTCCTCATTTGCCATTTGTAAGCAAGAACACTCTAGGAAAGTCTTGATGTGCGATACCAAGGGTTTACTGTCACAATACAGTAATCTTTTAAACTTCATTTTGAAAGCATATTACATGGGTAAGAAAGGGTGAGTCTTTTTCTTCACCTTTAGGGAGGAAGGCAGTATTCTGAAGAATCGTAGAATTTTTGGTATTTGAGCTGTTTCATAATGTGCTTACTTCCTTTTAGTTCATTTACATGTATGGATATTAATAGTGGTAATGTTTATTGTGTTACTGCATTTGCAGAAATCTTGAGCAATTACTCTACTATTGTGTTGGGCAGCAAGGTTCTTTCCTGTGTTAGATCCCATAATGTTAAGGACTTATAAAATGGAAAGTACAGCATTTTCAAATTGAGCTTATGGAATATGATTTTCCTTTTAAATTAGGTTGTTGTAATAGTTATTCTGTTGACTTTGTTGTCTTTGCCAGCAACTGGTTATTTATTAGCCTGCAGGTATATTTTTCTGAGGAATAAATATCCTAAACTTCTTTCCTTGAAATCTCAAGAATTCCTCACTGCATTAATAAATGACAAAGGCAAATTCTTCTCAAAGATTTTTAATTTGTGTCATCAGTCTGATTCTTGAGAAGAAATTAATCAGGTGCATTTTTTTAAGGGAAGCAGTACTTTTCTTTCATGTGACTGCAGTATTAAGTGCTGTCATGTGACTGTTTAAATTATTTTTTACTTCATTGTAGAATCAGTGATTGTCCCATAAACAATTTCCTGTAGCAGTGAACTGCAGTTCAGTTTTATCTTACAAATGGACACTGAAGGCCAAAGGGATGATGATATCTTTAACAAAAACTTTTATAAATATTTTAAGAAACATCAAGAAGGCCCAATTTATTATTTCCAACTCAAATTCATCTAGCATTTTTATATCTGCATGTTTAAATCTTCTCTAGGAAGAACTACTTGCCTATGATTTTTTTTTTTTTGCCTGTAATGGATGCAACCAAAACCTGAGTTTATAATTGTGATTTCCTAGTTACTGCTGTGATCACGTTAGGTTTCTCTTAAGAAGAATTTGATTCGTTTATGTTCCCAAGCTGGGGAAGTTCATTTTCACTTGGGAGAGCTTTTGAGGAACTGTGACACTTAGTATCAAGATGTAATTCTTGTCACTTGACCTGCGTTTACTATTCTTAATTTCCCCCAGTTATGCATGTGTACCACGCAGAAAGGGCGTCCTCAAACTGAGGAAAATGGGCTGTTTAGGCACTGCAGTGTCATACAGTGTGGAAGCTATTGGCTGTGACACTGCTGCAGATGAAACTTCCCTAGTTCCTGCTGGTAAATGCTTGTGCGTGTGATATATAACTCATTTTGCCTTCTGAGGTTCAAATTTTGTACCAGTGGAGTAGGTTCATATCAAAAATGAAACTCAATTTAACACTTTTTATTAATATTTTAATATACTCCGAAGTGTTGGAAGTAGTGAAATGCAGATTTGGATGGCTTAAACCTTTCTTCTCTGTCATAAATTTGGTCCACTTCATCTAGGCTTTGCAGTGCATGTTTTAAGTGTGAGGAATCATTTATTCTTTGAGCACATCTGCTGCACCTAGTTACAGAGCTTCAGACGTACCTGATTTTGCCAGCATTCTTGTTTTACATAAAACAATTCACTGTAGAACACATTTGTGAGGCTGGGCAGAGTAACAGACAAAGAATTTTAAACACTGTTGTTTTTCACTGCAGACAGGTCTTTTTGAGTGAAAATTTTCTTTCTCAGCATACTGCTTCCTTTTTTGTCTGGTTCTGTGGTAATGTCCTCTGCAACATCTTTGTCCCAAGAGTTACAGTCAATGGTTCAGTGTCCCAAGTGGGAGCCAGTAATGGGTGGTGTTTGTACTGAAACCAGTGCTGTTTAGTATGTACATCAACAAAATAAATGAGGTCAAGTGCACCCTCAAGTGCAGCACAGCTGCAGACAACACCAAGGTGAGTGGTTCAGTTGATACACTAAAAGGAAAGGATGCCATTCTGGGGGCTGCGACAGCCTTGAGGATCTGCAGGCTGCTTGAAGTCAAGCAAGGCCAAGTGCAAGGTCCTACACCTGGGTTGGGTGATTCCCACTATCAGCACAAGCTGGGTAATGAATGGTTTGAGAGCAATGCTGCAGAAGAAGGACTTAGAGTACTGGTGGATGAAGAATTGGCTGTGGCCTGGCAATGTGCATCTGCAACCCAAAAAGCCACTTGTGTCCTGAGCTGCATAAAAGGAAGTGGGACACCAGGTTCAGGGAGGTAATTCTGCACCTCCTCTACTCCACTCTCCTGAGACTCCACCTGAAGGTACTGCATGTGTCTCCAGCATTCCCAACACAAGCAAGACAAGGATGTTGGAGCAGGTCCATAGGAAGGCCACAAAGATGATTAGCAGGCTGGAGCACCTCTCCTATGAAGAAAGGCCAAAAGAATTGAGATTGCTCAGCTTTTTGATATGTATAAAGGGGGATTGTAAGAAAGAGGGAGAAAGATTTTTTTATATGTTTTAAATGCCTTTTTTTTTCTTGTTTTGTTTCCCCCAAGGTTTCTATTGACAGGACAAGGGTCAATGGTTTTTAACTGAAAGAGGATTTTTATTGGACATACGGAAGACATTTTTTATCGCAAGGGTGATTAAGTGCTGAAACAGGTTGTCCAGAGAAGCTGTGGCTGCACCATCCCTGGAGGTATCTAAGGCCAGGTTGAACAGGACTCTGAGTAACCTGGTCTAGTGGAAGGTGTCCGTGTCCATGGCATAGGCTTGGAGTGAGATGAGCTTTAAGGTCCATTCCAACCCAAACCATTTTGTGGTTCTATGAAAATATGAAAAGTACTGCCTACCAGAGATGACTTGGTCAGTAAGTGAATAGGCAATAAGACTGGTAGGATTTAGGCAATACAAGTTTTGCTCACCTAGTGGTCTGGCACTTCTTTGTATTTCTTGAGCCAGATCAATTGCTGCATTTTCCAGTCCAATTAAGATTCTAGAGTATCTGAAAGCATCTAGGATAACATTTGTTATCCTTTAGTGCTTGATTGTTGTACATCTTTTAGCTTACTGACTTGTTTAAACTGAGCCATTCTTGGTAGTAAGGTATTGGCTCAGCCATGAACAAGGACAATACAATCAGAACATCTATAAGTAAGGAGATTAATGGAAATGTTATGCATAGTTATATGCTATTGAGTGGGTTATGTATTACTCTCACTGAATATTATCTAGAAAGAGTTTAATAAGCTAGGCTTCTTGTTGACTAATTAAACTTGGTTATATCTTTTAACAAGCAGGATACTAATACATAGTTGAGGGGAAATCATTATTACTATCATCCCAAGCCTGTATAGTATATTATCATCCGGTCTTGCATCTCTGCTTCTCGAAGTCTCTCCTGGTCTACTAGGCCTGTATTTCTCTACACTGTGTCCTTATATTAAAGCCATAAATATCTCATTCTGCACAGGCTAATTAGTTGTTACTGTTACATAATAAGCAAAAATAAAATAAATTTGCCATAATCATCTGGTCAGAAGGAAAAATGCTGTTACAGTTAAACACACAGAAATGTGGAGGTGATTTAGTAAATTCAGTAACTGATCTTCACTTGAGTATGACAAAATCTGTTTGCTCTGCATTCACTCCTGAAGTGTAAAGGCACGTTACATTCATAGTTGCTTAACTGTGTTTATTTGTGTTTCCTGTTGCTAGTATCTAGCTCAGAGGGAGTCAGATTTACAAAATCTGCTGATGTGATTCCTTAGGATCTGGGTATTATGTCAGGGAGTTAGTGTGTCATTACTATCTAATGAAATAATACAGAAGCATCCAGCAGGATGGATAGTGTAAATTACATTAACTTAGGACTATTAAAGCAAATAAATGTTAAGAGCTTTCCTCTTTCCTTGTTCCTGACCTCTGTGAGGTCAGGAACAAGGTGTGTTTTATGGAGTAATACTCTGACTTGTTTAATAGGGGGAAGATAAATACCCAAATTTATTAACAACCTTACTATGTTACGGTGAAGGCTAAGGAAAATGTGATGTCTGTGCACTGTACAACATAAGTGAACCTGGACATTTGGATTTCCACATGTGGAACTTGTACCAATTCATTTGGGACTTTGAAGAAGGTGTTTTAGTCAGAGGTTGAGGAAACGGCGAAGAAGTACCCAAGAAATCCTGGAAGAAGGCTAACAGAATAACCTTTCAAAGTTCTTTCCAACTTTATTTTCTGTTGGCACTTACCTGGGAGGTGGTGTGATACACAGGACTCAAAGTCCATGAAGATTGTGTGGGAAAGTGGTGACAAGTCTAATAAGTAACTATGGGAAAAAAATAAGTTTATAATAAAACTGTGTTTTATTTTTGCTAGGATGACAGGAAATAAATGCCTGTCAGCTGCTAGAATTAAGTGGATGTCTTAAGCATCTAAGTATTTTTAGGCAACAGATCCCAACAGTGACTGAGTATAATTTTGGACAAAAGACTCGTGCAACTTAAACTTTATGTGTATGTTTCTGGTGGTTTTTTTCCTTTTCATATTGTTCAGTCTAAACTTGTTGGTACCAAGCTTTTATGATACTGGAATTCCAGTCTCTCGAATAAATAGCTTTATACCTGCCATTCCAAATAATAGACCTCCAATCCATATGAAACATCAAGAGGTTTTTCTTATCACATTAATTTGCTGTGGCACTTGGCAGCAGCTGGAACGCTATAAGCACCCAAAAATAAAAGTAGCCAGGAGGGAATCTCTCTGGCTTGTGGGATAATCCCACAGAGTCTACTGCTGATATAGTAATTCAGTGCTGTCCACATGCCCAGACAAATTATGGGCAACTTTTCGTGGGCAGAGATGGCATCCATCTGACTGTTCCTTCTAACTAAGGGATATTTGCATTTTTCCAGCCTCATTCCACATAGATGAAATCATCCCTTCCCTCCTAGATTGTGCTGAAGAGAGCTGCAGCAAGTGACTGTACTCCTTGAAGATACTCCGTTGAGCAGTCGCTTTGAAATCAAAGGTCTTCTGTTTTACTAAAACTTGGGACAGTGCCTTTGATTGACCTCTGACATCTGCCAAGAAATGGAAGTTTTGCTTAAAGCAATCCTCTACCTAAAGAGGACCACTGATTAAGGTTCCCAAAAGATGTTTGGTGGGCTACTTCTCCAGCAGGAAGTCCCATTCTTGTACCTACTTTTGACCAGTAGATATCTGTTAAAATATGTGATTTAGTGTGTACTTCCAATGTGATAAGGGTGGGAACCCATTTGTACTTTAGGAGTATGTTTCACCAGAAAGAAGAGCTCTAATGTGAGTGGGCTGGGATACCACATAATTATCTCTTCTGCACAGCTGATTCTATATAGAAGAATGCAAGTATCTATTGCATGCAGATCATCTAGACTTGTACAAGCTGATGTGCTGTGAAATTTGGTAGCTGAATTAGTGTCCTTCATAATCAGTGTACTTAGAAATAAATGAATATGCAGAGTAATACCTCTGGTATTTTTTATATAAGATTATAGTGGATATTACATTAAAATTAACTGGGGTTTTTTTGTCATTGATATTTTTCTATAAGAGTTACAATTTCTTGGATATGAGCAGGTTGCTAAAAAATAGCTAAGTGTAGCAAAATACAGTATTTCTATTTAGATGCCCTCCCCCCAGCAGAATGATAAATAATTCCTATGCTGTTGCTTTATTCTGTCAGACAAAAGGCAATAAGCTGTATCTGTGAATACGCCTTTTTGTTGGTTTCAGTACAATGCAATATCTGTGCTAGCATCTAGGCAACTGCTGTAAACAGGGAAATGATGTGCCCTGTGACCAATACTCTTGAACTCTTCTAATATTTACCTCCATAAGTAATTTAAAGGTTTGTGTAGGATTTGTGAGATAATACAGTTCTTTCATACTTATGTATATGTGTGTGTGTATTTAAGTAAATATGTATATAATATGTACACATATATTGCTAACAGAATTATTTTAATTAGGAATACATAATTTCATTTGGAAAGCAAGTAACATAATGTTACATTATATTGTATTTCTAGTTTTGCAGTTTATGCAGAGCAGATCCTTGCTAATTTATGCTGATAGGCTCTTCACAAATGACTAAGTGTTGTGGCAAGAGCCATGTAGTACCAGTCCACGGGCTTGAGGTTAACCACCATTTTGGTCTCCAGTCTGAGGAAAAACAACCATACTGGCAGCTGTCTGGAAGCTTATTTTGGAATTGTAGAGAAGATAATAAAGAGAGCTCAGCTACTGGAAACTTGGCTTTTTCTTCTAATCCTTTTATAATGAAAGGTTTTCCTTTCAACTGAGGGAATCAAAAATCTGTAGGTATTGAATGAGTGGTTTTGGATACTGACAAGCAGAATAGGAAGAGAAACCAGTGAAAGTTTCTTAACAAAGTGAAAGTAACCCCAAATCAAGTGAATCTGTAAGTGGAGATGGTAAACAAATAAACAAGTGCACTAGAATTCTGAGCCAGTGACTACCAATGAAGTTGTACAGTACACCTGGAAATGTGGCTCTGCAAGCAGAAAAAAATACCACCCCCCCCAACAGCCAAGAGCTTTTTTCCAAGACTCTTCCCTGTTATGTACACTGTAACCACTGCCAGAATAAGATATATGAGAAAACCTACAAATGTTGTTTATTTATGCTCTGTCTCACTCAAAAGTATAAGAAAAATATAAGAAGAAAGGATGGCATGGTAAAGGATCAGTGTGGGGAAGTGTTTCTTTTTTTCCACAGAGTGACTCCTGGGGCATGTGGATGGTCAATTAATGTATTTTGGGTCACCTGTTTTTTGACTTGTTTTAAGCTGTTGGTCAGTTCAGTTAGTGGGCTGAATTAATGATAATATTACACGCAATGTAGGGATTAAAGTTCATTAGATTTGACTAGTCCTAATGGACTTGCACTAAACTGTGTTGTCTCTAACCATTTTCTGTCATGCTTTAAGGCAAAGTATCATAGTTTTATGTCTGTACCAAAGATTATCTTTAAAAGGCATCCTACAGTGAATTTGCTTTAAAGTATTGAATTTGCCTGTATTGATTTTGCCATTAAAATAGTAAGTCACAGTTGCCCAACCAAACAAGGGCAACTGAATGACAGTGGTCCTTAATACAGACTGCTATACGTTTGGAAAGATTCTCTTGTTTATGGGTAAAATTCTGCATGTAGCCTGCATAATTAATTAAACTGAAAGAGGAAATGGATTCTGTTCTCACTGTGTGATCCTTAGAGCCTTTCTGGAGCACTTGTGGAAGGGTAGGACTGTGGTCTGTATGGCTGTGCTTTTTTTGACCTTTCAAATGTGCTTGTGCTGTCTTGGCCTGTCTGCTCATCCTCTCATGCAGTCCTGATGAGCACTTACAAACCCTTGGGATAGCTGGACACTATCTTAAAACATGTCTCCCTGATGTTAGGGCATTTTAACTTTGGTATGAGTGATGATTAGTGTAATAAAGGGCAAAGCTGTATGTGTCGGCTTTCCCTTGCCATGGTCTTGTACATGATTTCACTTACAGCTGGGATTGGTTTATTCTTCACCCATGTCCTTTACCTTTTCTTTTTCAAAGATAGATGAAAGCTAAATATTTGATTAGAAGATTAAATTATGTACTTACATTTTTGTGGGCTATGTTGGCATTTGATGACAGCTACATATTATGTTGTCTTTCTCTGCTGCTTTGGCTGCACTACAAAAGTTGTGGTAAGTTATGTTGTGGTTACTCACAGCTTCCTCCTGACCATTTGGAACAATTCCTCAACCAAATGCTGCTAATGTTACTAATGTAGATGCTTCTAAGTAATTGTGACGTTGCACCCCTGCAAGGATAAAGAAAGTTTATGCAAATTATTAGTACAGATGTCAAGTTCTTGTACTATAGCTGTTGTCATGGCAGGCATCTATCTTGACATCATCTATGCATCTGGCATCTGGAGTATCTGCTTTGTCTTTCATTATTATCTGTTTGTCTCTCTCTGTTCTGTCAATCTGTCTTTTTGTTACAAAATAGTTTTAGTTTATTGCATACTTCTTCATTGTTGTCCTCTCTTTTAGAGGAATTTTATGATTTTTCCTTCCTATTCTCACTCTATTGGTTTCAATTCTGCAAATCTGACCTACATCAAAATAAGTATGAGCAACAAGCAAGGAATCTGAAGCTTTTTTCTGTGTTACAGTTGCAGTGTATTTCACCATCAGTACTTTTTTTTTAAAGGCTATTGCAGATTGCCAAAATATAATTGTATTTAGAACACAAGATTTCTCTCAGAAGGAGTTTGTACTTGACTTCCAGCTGCGAATCCTCTGTAATGCATGATGGACCCCTGTAGGAAACCTGCCATTTTCTTTGGCAGAACCTCAGTAGTGATAAATGTTGATCAAGAAGTTGTTGGAGGTGATTTTGTTCATTTATTTTGCAGCTTTCATAGAACTAGGTAAGAAAGCACTTTGCAGCAGATTTTCTATACAGCTGAAAGTTGTTGGCAAATCTTTTCCAAATCTTCTGCTGAGTAAATGTGCTGAATCTGCAATAAAAGAAATATTTTGGCCACGAGAAAATCTTCCTTTGAAAGTACTGAGTAAGAAGAATGTTGCCATGTACCATCACATTGGAAAAAGGTGAGGAAATGTTTATTTGGTAAAGGAAGTCTCTTGTTTGTTAGGTTTTAATGACTTGTGTGTTGCTCAAGATGGGAGACTTGCAGAATGTGTGAGAAGTTGTTCACACTTCAGGACCATTTCCCAGCAGCACTTAGAGCAATTGTAAATGTAATTGTATTGATACTGTGACAAAATGTCAGAGTATCCCAGAAATAATAGGTCTTAATACCTTATGCAAGCTCTGGTTGGCTTGATGTATTTATTCCTGGTGATGCACTGAGCCAAACAATTGAAACACTTCTCTTCTGGGAGTACCAGTAGGATGGAATGTGCACTGTGGGACAGTTTTTTGCTTGAATTCTCTGGTGGGTGGGAAGTATTTAAAGAGTGGGGGGCCAATCCACTGCCATCTTTTTTTTTCCTTAAGTCTGAATAATGGCTTTTGTATCTTCTGTGAAGAGATGTAGTTGCTTCAGTGTTCCAGCACATGTTGCTTAACAAAGGAGGGCTTAGCAGAGTAGGTATCCAAATCACAGTGAGGGAAAGGGGGACCGTGTCTTGGCATAAAATAATCAGCAAACCCATAGTTAGAAGTGTTTTGCAAGACTATAGAGTCACTGGCAAACTGATTTAATTTCCCTATTTTCAGAGTTTTAGGACAGTAATTCACAACTGAAGCAATTTTTAACTTTTTTTCCTAGCCTGTGGTGAAGCAGGAAGAGAGACTGAGGATAATTATTGGTATGTCTAAAAAAGCCTGAGATTGAAAAGCATTGGCTTCCATCCTTAGAATAGAACAGTAATTTGGAACAGCCTTCTGACACGTGAGACTAGAAAGTCAGTCTTCTGTGTCCTAGTATTCCCAACTTGTCCCATTTAATCTATATTAATTCTTTCAGGTTTTATAGAAGCTTTCGTTAGGTATAGTGATTGAGATCTCTCACAAAAGGTACTCTAAGAAGAAAACTATTTGTTAGCCTTCATTTTGTCTACTAATAATAGGAAAATACATGGTTGTGTTTCAGGTAATTTTCCTTCAGTCAAGTTCCTTATTGCATTTTCTAAAGCATTCAGGATATATATATATACTGTCATCTCATTCTGCATTTTACCAGTACATGCTCAATATCTTTAGGGTTCTGTTTTTGTTGTTAGTGTTCAGGAATCATTTCATTAATGTATTATGCAGAAATCAAAATCAAGTAATAACATATTGTGACTATCAAATACTCATTTATGCAGTTTACCACAGTTATAGTTTAACTTAAATGGATTCAGTCGATGGGAGTGTACTGTTAGTTAGAAAATGTTTAGGTGCATTAAAAGAAATTATTGCTGATGGTTAACAGTCAAAAAACAACTTTTTGTAAGTCATAATATGAATTGTATCTTCAAAACATGCTAGGATTTGAACTTCTTTCAGTTCATACTGTTCTTAATTACAAGATTGCTGTGCTTTAGATTCGAAATTTTGATTCAGAAATTGGTTTTTTGAATAGTTTATTCCATTTTGCAGTTGTCAGGATAACCGAAGTCCAGTTTAAACTTAATGTCTTTAATTGCTTACTAAATACAACTTGTGGTGGACTTGACTTCAGTGAAGGACATATGGATAATTTGCTGCTATTCTTGAATACCTGATCAGTCTTATAAACTCTCCTGCATTTATACTACAGTTTGTTCTTCAGTTTACCCTTCTGCATCATCTTGTTCCTGTTTCCCTTGCTCACCTGATTGTTTCCTTTTCCACTTGCTTTCCCCTCTATTTTTTTTTTTCATTCCTTCCTTTTTTTCCCTCAAGAAGTTTTTTTTTTTATTTCACTTAATCATTAATCAAGCTCCATTAATAGCAGTTCAAATGGACGTCTGGTATTGTGTCTTTCAAGCTGAAGACGTCGCTGTCTTTCAAGCTGAAATACTGCTATTGCAGCATTGACAGGGAAAGAAGTCTGGGAACCTGCAAACATTAGCATTCAAAAACATTTAATCAATCCTATTTTAATACTTGACCAAATGAAAAACCAGCACCAAACAAAAAGGCCCCACAATCCTGCCATCCTGGAAGCAGCACTCATAAGAAAAAAGAAACATTGCTATTGCACAGACCAAGTGTTTCCTTAGCAATAACATAGGTCTTGTTTAGGTGACTGGGGCATCTGAATAGGCAGACATTCAGAAGAGCTCTACTGCTGTAAAAAATCTCCACAGTGGTTCCTGTATGAGGATGCTCTCACTAAGAGGCCAAGGAAAGTCCTGAATAAGTAGGGTTTTTTTATGTCGGTGTGTTTTTGTGGGTTGGGGGGAGTTTGGTTGGTGGTTTTTTCTTTTTTTTTTTTATTTTTTGGCTGGGGGGGGGTTAGGGGTTTTTTGTTTGTGCGTTTGGTTTTTTGATTTGGCTGGTTTGTTTGTTTTGTGGTGTGGGTTGTTTGGTTGTTTTTTTTTCTGAGGGCTCTTTAACATAAAATCAGTACTCTGAGATTGGCAAGTGTATCTGTCAACCAGTCCTGTTTTCATCTTGGCTTACTGACAGTGATCTCACCTTTTAAATTACTGTCCATCTGCTTGTAACAGGATCCTTTAAGTCTACTTCTTTACATTTTTTTTACGCCCCTAGTTCAGTTTATAGATCTGTCTCTTCACCTTAGGTGAGCCCAAACTGGGTTACTAGAGTAGAGAAAACCTTCCAGGAAATAGTGAAAGGGCAGTCAAAAACTTCTGATACTTATCTTTGGCACCAGTTTCTCTGTCACAAGGTCTACTGCTTAAAACATGAGAGAAATTGAAGATTTCTTGCTATTTTCAGTGCATATGTTTGCAGCTCTTCTTGGAATTTCTGTAGTAATTGTCACACAAATTTAGGTTCCTCTGTAAGAACTCCATCTGTCTTACAAAAAAACAAACGAGAAGATACCATTTAGAAGCAGTAAAGAAAGATGAAGTTTCTGAACCATTATTTCAGACTAGTTCAAGTCTCATTTGACTTACAGGAAAGACTTATCCTGGCCCTTTCCTGTGAAACCCATAAAGATACCTGTCTTTTTAATTGAGCAAGTGAAAAAAGATTAGAAAGGTTTAGAATCTCAACTTTGAATTTCATAGTGCTGAATTATACCAGGAAGGGAATGTATATCAAAGTGAGTATTTTTCTTCTTGTAACATAAACAGTCCTGTTTTTGACATTTCCTTTTATTAATCTCTCTGTCAACACAGGGTTATACTTTTCAGTTGTTTTGTTCTAAATTGATACAGCAGTAAATAGAAGACAAATTCCAAATTAGGGTTAGGTTACCCATCATAAACTGGAAAATCTTCAAACTAGTTATAACAAACCTAGTCCTATACAATGAGCATATAGTGTATTTTTCTGTTGGAATGGAGGGGGAATCTGAGACAGTTCTGTGCTTTAGACACTAACTTGACACTTGCTTCTGCAGAAACAGTTTGTTTCCTAGGAAGACTTTTCTCATAATGCACAGTGCTTGGTATAGTAGCATTGCAAGTCAGTCTGTGTAGAGATTTAGGGGTCGCTGTGTATCAGTTTTTACAGATATCTAGTTAATGTGAAATTTTCCAGACTTAGTCCTCTTACATCCCAAATTATTCCGTTTTCAGATCACCATTCAAATCATTATTTCTTTGTTGTAACAGCTAATAAGGAAATGTATGGAGACTTTGTTTTCTGCATTAGTGTGTAACAATCTCTCATTAATTATGTATCTTGGAAATGCCAACAAGTTCCTTTGAGGAATAAAAACCTATACCTAATAGTGGATTATTTATTTGCTAACAGTCCTAGGAATCAAACTTGGCTCAAAAGATGCAGACCAACTTAGCATAATGTGTTGTTCCTTTAGAAGCCCATAGGAACAGAAAACATTAGTAGTCACAGTCCTCTTCTTTTGTCCAAGAACACATTTGGCATTGTGTAAAGTCAAGCTTCTGATTCCAGAGTATTTTCTTTTATGAAGATAAAACAGAGAGTACAGTGGAAGTCTTTTTTTATTAATAAATGAAAAAAACTTGGAATAAAGGGTGACTTCTGACCCATTCTAAGCAACCGTGTTTGCTCAAATAAATTCTTAAATGACATCTGCCTGTATTATAATTTTGAGAATATATTCACTGTTCCAGACACAGAGCCATTGTTAACACTGCTAAGACTACAGAGCACATCCTACAGTAAGTGGCAGAGGTCTCAGAAATGAAGGCAAAGTAAATGAAAATGTGCCTGCCTGTTAAAATACTGGACCTAATTAACATAGCCTTACAAACTCTTAATTGTCATTGCATATCTAATGGTTCAAAAACAACCAGGGAGAGCTATTGTTTTGTTCATTAATCCAGACAGTATACTGTGCAGAGACTGTACAGAAAGATAGGCACTTATTATAATGAGTCTTATGTAAAATGTTAAATAAACATAAATTTTAACCTCTGTTAAAGCAGCAATACTTATGACTCACCAAATCCCCATCTGAATGGTTTTATTTGTATATTCTAGTATCATATTGAATACTAGTAACCAAGTGCAGCAGTTGGTCATGCATTTGGGCAATGGGACTTTCAATGAAACTGTGGGTGCTTGGTTCAAACAATGCACTTTGTAAAGGCAAAATTAAGGCATTTTCTAGCTTTGGAATTCTAAAATTCTTAATAGTCTGCTTTCCCCTTAACAGTAAATCGTAAATTGTTCTAGAGCTAAAGGTTATTTTATTTATTTTACACCTTCCATTTGATTTTGGTATCAGACTAATTTAATTTTGTAACAGTAGTGATGGGGTTTGTTGTTGAATGAAAAACCAGAAGACAAACTAGAGAACTGGGCAATCACCAACCATATGAAGTTTGATAGGGGCAAGTGTCAGATTCTGCACCTGGGATGAGCAACCTTGATGCATGGACAGACTGAGGAATGAAATGCTGAAAAGCAGTGCTGTGGAAAGTGTCCTGGGATCCTGGTTGATGGAAAGTTGAAGTATGAGTCAGCAGTGCCCTGGGGCCAGGGGGGCTGACGGTGCCTGGGGCACGTCAGACCCAGAGCATCACCACCTGGGCAGGGGAAGGGATTGTACCACTCTGCTCTGCACCAGGTCAGCCTCACCTTGAGTATTGTGTGTTTTGGTCAGCACAGTATGAAAGATACTAAGCTCTTAGAGAGCATCCATCGACAGGCATCAGAGATGGTGAAGAGCCTTGAGGGGAAGCTGTATGAAGGGCCACTGAGGTCCCTTGGTCTGGAGAAGAGGAGACTGAGAAGAGACTTCATTGTAGTCTACTTCCTTGTGAGGGGAAGAGGATGGGCAGACACTGATCTCCTCTCTCTGGTGCCCAGTGACAGCACCTGACAGAATAGCCTGAAGTTGTGTTCGGGGAGGTTCAGGAGGGGTATTAGGAAAAGGTTCTTCCCAGGGGGTGATTGAGTGCTGGAACAGGCTCCACAGGGAACTGGTCACAGCACCAAGCCTGAGAGAGTTCAAGAAACAGTTGGACAATACTCTCAGGCACGTGATTTGACTCTTGGGGATGGTGCTGTGCAAGGCTGGGTGTTGGACTCAATGGGTCTTTGAGGGTCCCTTCCAACTCAGTAATTACATTCTGTAATTGTGTAAAGATTATATTCAAATTCCTGTGTTTACCTGTAGGAATACAGTTCCCCTTAAAAGTGGGGTCCTGATTGTAAAAGTGAACTCGCCAGTTTCTGAATGTGCTCAGCAGGCACTTCCTGCTGAAGTGGAAGTGTCGTGCATGTCTACTACATCAGGAACACGGTAGTGGACACCAGGCATAGAGTCTCTGAGACATGAAGAACCATAACAGGAGATAAAACAGAGGTAATTGTCTTTAAAATTTGGATGTCTGATTCATTGTCTTCAAGACACAAGCTCCATTTTTAAATGTTTAAAAAGGCCATGCAGGGAAAAGGGGAGAGAAAGGATAGAACCTTACCTTAGTATTCTGAGAATTGTCTAAGTAATACCGACTGAAAAATTTTGGAATTATGGAACTTGAGACATGTGCTAGCTGTGTTCATTTTATATTGGACATTGTACCAACATGTTACATTACGATTTTTGATTGTCTAGCTTTCGAAAGTCAGCCCATTAAACAAATACAGGCAACCATTGGTTTAATAGACAGCTATTAGAAAAGGCCTGGTGTACAGAGAAAGACAGATCTTCAAAATTATGCATTGCCATCAAGGCTCTGATTACTGCAGTTTCAACGTGGCTTTTGTGAATTAGACACTAGATTATTCATACGTTTGTGAGTCTGACTGTTCTCTTGCTTCCAAAGTAATTGAATGCATTTGTACAAATAAAATAGTGGCAGATAGATGATGTACACAAAGTCCAGAATAATCCAGCTCTTGTTTCATCCACCTGGCATTTTTATATCTAAAAAAATGTGTATAGTTGCACTTTTTTTTCCCAGTACCAACAGTGCTGTGTTGTGATTATTAATGGTAGATGCTGAAGATAACACCCTCCCTCTGAGACTATGAAAGTGCTATTTTAATGATTTATAGAAAAGGTCTTGGTATGGTATCTGCATGCAGCATTTTACTGCATAAGAATAACTAGAAAAGGTTGTGGTGATATGTAATGGTGTAAAACTTTGGGGTTAGAGACTCTGCTAGGAGAAAAAAAATCGTTATCTGCCATCTGTCATTCTAGATCAACTAGAGTAAAGCAGCCTAGAAACAGAAAACTGTCATTTTCTGATCCTGGTTAGGAAGCATCTGATTATTTCAAAAATTCCTTTTTCTGTGTAAAGCACTGTCAAAGCTGTATTTTAGGTGCTGTTTTTTCTAAAGCATGAGAGTGTGTTCCAAGACCAAGAGCCCTTTCTAGCTGGATTAATACATCAAAATGTTTTGAAAAGGGAATATTTAACACAACAGTTACATCAAACATAACCAACAAACAGAACTTGCTTTGTTCTAGAGTTCACCCAGTCTCCTGGGCCCAACCTCACTTAGAAAAAAATGTCTTGCAGAATAGTTGAGGTTGCAGAGAAGTACTCTTCCCACACATCATACCATTTCAGAAGTATCTTGGTAGCTGTGTCTTTGCTTGGATATTCCATGAAACTTGTTGCTGCATTAGTCCCAGAACAAGAATAAGAAACAGAAGCTGGGAAAAAAAAGAACAGACAATTTCAGCTCCACAAAAGAATTTGGGGGAACGGCTAATAAGCACATTGAAATGGAAACCATGATGAAGCTCTGTATGTGACCCAAACTACTGGGAACATTTTGTTTGTTCTTTAGAGAACCGTAAAACTTTCACTAGGTATTGGTGTTTTTGATCACATGGCAGAATTGCAGTTCAGTGATAATTTGCTTGTAATTTTCTGTCCCCTTTCTGAGGGTAATTGTTTGACAACCGGTATATTTCAATACCTGCCTAATAGCCTATGCTGTCACTAATATTAGGAGAATGTTAGATGTGGAGCTCTTACATTTGATTGTATCATGCTGGCTAATATTAAGTGAACATGGACAGCATGTTAATTGTACAGTCACCATAAGGAAAACATATTGCATAATCTTTGGACTGAGATGTCTGGGGGTATGATGTGTTGTTCACTTTGTCTTGTGGCTATGACATGGTGTACATCATACTTTTTCAGCTACATGACTAATTAGGTGACTTCAATAATAATAATTTCATTCTTATAATTTCATTTAGTGCTTTTTTTTTAACCACAGTAGAAAAGCAGTCAGCCTTCTCCACTGAACTGTCATTATATTGACCTCAGGATTCCTAGGTAATTCTCTTTATGTGGTGTGCATGCCCTGGACTTCTTGGGAACCAAAGGAGTCTGAATGAGGGGTAAAACTAAGTAGCACATAGTAGTTTGGTCTGCTTGAGACCTTAAACCCTTGCCTTTCATTGTGTTGTGTTTTTTACCCCCTCTTCCTTTATTCTGTCCTTTGGTAAGACTTGCAGCAGTGGCACTTGGTTTGTGAGCAGTGCAAAATGCCCTCAGCTTCACTGTAAGTCAGCAACAGTCACTTTTGAAACTTGGACTGAGTCTGGGTGGAAACTAGCTTGCATGTTGAGATCTCTGTCTTTGCAGCTTTGTGAAGAAAAGGACACTGAAGTGATGAGGTGACTTGTTTGTCTCATCTACCACTCCTCTCCCCTCTTCACCCTTCCATTTTTCCAAGTCATGAGCCAATATCAATACTATAATGGCAGTCCAGAAACTTACGCTGGCATATAAAAGATATTTCAAAGGCAGCTACCATTTAGTATGATTTATGACACGTGAGAGGAATCATAAGTGTGTTTTTTATTATAATTGCAATTTATGTGTGCATGATTGTATAAAACAAAGGAAATCCACTTTATTGCAAAACCCAGGCCTTTTAAAGCAGTTAGCCCGTTATCAGTTACATAGTTTTAAAATGTAACAAACATAATCCAACCAACCATTATAAACCAGGATGTGAACATGTAATAGTTATATAACTTGTTTTTCTGCCTGCAATTCAGCTGAGTCACTTTCCCATGGTCCTTTTCTGCTTAGCTGAAGTAGCAGACCTGAGCCACGATTTTACAAGGGGGACAAGACCCTTATTTTATAAGGTTTTACCTATGTGCAACATGTGATCTTAAAAATGACTTATATCTGAATCTTTCAAAGAGGAAAAAAAACCCAGTATGCTGGTAAACTAGGTACAAGACCCAGCGAAAGAATTTTTTTTGTATTAATGTCAACCTTTTGCCTTAATAGACTGCTTCAACACATGTGTGTCTTACAGTAATAATGTTTTATTTTACATTACTAGGATTATTAGGCTGTGTCTGCATAAGGAATATTGCATGTGGCTTAAAATGTACCTTAAGTTTGCCTAAAAAAATATAAGTAAAATTAGACTACTACTCCACAGCAGTGCATTTCAAACATTCATTTGAATTCTTTGCAAAATTAAGACAGTAAACCTTGAAAAGTTTAGGGTTTTATATATGTTTAAGAAGCTTCTGCTTCTGAAAGGGATAGATCAGTTGTGCAGGAACTTGTGTTGGGATTTTTTTGTAATCCTACTGAGAACAGATGGGCAGAAGCATCAAAATCATAATGTGATTTTTTACAGAAATGTAACTGGGATGAACCTCTTTCAATCCTTTTACACCCCGTGCATTTGTTAGCAGCCTAATTCGTTGTCATGTGCACTTGGATCTTTGAGCATTCAATTAGCAGCTTGAGTACACGGAGGCCTTATTGTTGCTGAGGCCTTTTCTAGCAATACTTTGAATTACTTGAACTGACTGGTGTGCTCCAGTAGAGGGGAGCAGCGCCTACACGTGCAGGTCCAATGGCTTGCTAATAAAAACACTATTTTCTTAAAAAAGCCGTACCTGTTCTAGTTACTGGCACGTGTCATCGTTGACCAAAGACCAGGAAAGAAACCTGAGGAAACTAATGGTTATCGAACTAGAAATAGCATTTTATTGGAGTTGAGTAATATATTGCTGACCAAATGCGTGTTAGTTAGTGTGCATTTTTGCTTAGCACTGTCTGTTCAGTGCCTTCTGTTCCTTTACTATATTGAGATTTAGTGAAGCAGCCTTTCACGGAGGTGCAAACTTGAGTGGGAGCACAGTAAAATCAGTCATTTGGCCTCACTGCGTTTCTTTTTTATTTCTATCTGCCTAAGAATGACAGGAGGTCTTGGGAGGTAGTTAAGTACAAGGGTTCAGTCAAGAGTTAATATTTGCAGGAGATCACTCTACATCTTCAACATGTTACTTTTACCTTGGTTGCCTGATACTGGTTATACTAAATATCTAATTCAGTAAACATTAGAACATTACTGCTAAATTCTGTAATAACAAAATGGGCTTTGATTTCATATCACAGGCATCATTGGTTAAATGTCATATGAGATTATTCTTCTTTGTCATTGTGTACTATGCAGTGACAGGGCTGACTTAAAAATGTTGTTTTTGTCATTCCAGCATGTAGTTCAGCCTTGTCTTGTACATTATTATAGGAGTGCATATGCAAGTGTACACATTTCTCATTGCAGAATTCTACAATTGGTGTTTTTTAATCATATTCCACAGAGAATGGAAATTTCATTCTGCTCAGGATTACCACAAGTAGATTCTGTTCCTTTGTGGCTTCTAAGGAGAGATTGCCTCAGGCTTTCAGATTCAAATATTGAGTATAATGCCTTGTACTTTGTTTCACTATAAAAACATTATGGTATTAATGTAACAATGCTAGGACCTTCTAGCACTGCCTCTTCTGTTCTGCACTTTTGTGCTGTGCAGAAATACAAAAAGCGCATTCTAGTAAGAAAATAATTTAGTAAATTGTGACTACTTCTACACACAGATTTCCACTTGTCCAGACTGGAAATTCAGTACACAACAGACGGTTTACATTTTAGACTTACATGACTTAAACTTTGGGGTGCTAGTCGTATGTATAGAGGAGGAAAGATGTGGCCACCTATTGCATGTAAAGACTATTTACTGTCACAGTAGCACAGGCTACAGAAATGTAGCCAACAGTGTTATACCTTATTTTCAGTTAGCAAATCATCGGGATTTTTTTTTTGGTTGTATTGACTTCCATATGTTTATTTCACAAATGGTATTTAGGTGCAGCCGTTTCCCTTTCTGCATATACAGTGTAGGTTAATACAAGCTGATAAGAGTCATTCCTCTTTGTACAGACTGGCTTGGGTAGGTGGGCAAGGCACTGAGTGATAACTTTCTATTCACAGAAAGGCCTGCCTACTTTGTGAATTTCTATTCTGGTTGGAGAAGTCCCTGACAATCAGGTTTAGTTTTAAATCCATTTAAAGAGTATTTTTGTGTATCTCTGCTTGCTGGGGAACGTGTGCTATTTAGCAACACAGAAGTACACAGGCAGTATCTCACACAGACAGCTTGCTCAACTGATCCAGGTACAGTAACATGGATAGAGATGAAGAAAACTACTATGGAAAACATGGTAATTTACTTGCTTGCTTAGAACAATTCAAAACACTTGATCTAAATCTCACTTATTTCAACTGTGTTGTTTTAATTGACTTAAACGGGCTTAGATCCAGACTCAAATGGTTTTCTGTAACTTCTTCAATTATTGGCAGTATTGTAATTTTTCCCTGCATGTCATTTGCTAGTTTATTTAAATTGCACAATAAAGGTAAATTTTACATGTATATATAGTAAATTTCTATATTAAGTAAGTAATTTAGAGTTGTTTTTTTTTAATTATTACAGTGGTAAAGTGTAACAATTAACTTCAGATGCTGTTTGGAATCAAAGTTCATAAATATCTTGTGAGTTATTTCTTGAAATGATATTTTACTTCAACATACACAAGTTCCATATTGTAAGGCAGCCTGTAAAAATAGATCTGTCTCATCTGCAAAGAACTAATATAATCCCAGTTTTTAATCTTAGTGAAGGGTGTCAGTCCTCCCTCACCATTGCCTTCTTCCTTATGCCTACCAAATTCCGAAAGCTTGGAATTTACTTTCTAAATACATTTGGGCTTTTGTAGCTGGGGAAGTGGTTTGGTTTTACCAGGAGCCATGTAGATACTAGAAATATAAATAATTCCCACCTCACCCCCCAAAAAACTTCTGTATTTTTAGAGAATAGTAGTAATTAAGCAGAGAATTTGATTTTAAGTTAGAATTAAGTTAGAAAAATTAGATTAAACAAATAGTATTTTTCTTTTTTCTGTTCCATGAAACTGATCACAGTTGTGATCAGGTGTAATAAGTGTTGCAGGGATCCAGATTTCTTCTGACAGTGAATTCTAGTGTATTTTCAACTTAAAGTGTTGTTACCATTTCTTACCACATTCTGTAAAGAATTTATACCAAGAGCTCAGTGACAGAGGAGGCAGCTTGAGCCATGTTGCCTCACATCATGCCACCATAACCATACAGACTGCTGGGGTGAAGAACAGTTCTTGGAAGGAGTTTGCAGTAATATAATAACCTGCAATAATAATTATATATATATATATATATATATATATGTAACATATAATAAATAACCACAATAATTTCACAGCTGTTAGTGGCTGTTACTATTTCACAGCTTCCATCTTCTTGCTTGTTGGAGATGAGAGTCTCCATTTGAATTAGAGCTCCCTTTCTTAATGCTTTTTTTTTTCCCCTCTTATTTATTAGATCCATTTGGCCGTCTGTGTCCTGAGATGTTACATTTTCCTGTTCTCTTCCCAAGTGGTATTTGTGTAATCCTTTCTTAAAAACGTAGGGTCATGAAGATTCCAGTGTATGTTCCAGTGTACAATTGTGTCCTGAAAGATTTCCTAATGCCTAATCTAAACTATCCTTGCTGCAAATGAAGTTAGCTTATCTAACTGGTAGAGGAAACAGAACTGTTGATCATTGTCAATTTTGTATGGTGATTAAAGAGTGTTATTTTGTGCTCCTTTGCTTAATCACAGGCATTGAAGTTGCATTCATTTACTGCTTTCTGTAAACCTCCTAGTGTCTTCTTTTTAATAAGTCCCTCTACCCTCTCCAGTTTGTTTCTATCTTCTGAAATTCTAGTGCCACGATCTAGAAATAGTTATTCATCTGAGGCCTCACATGTCCCCAAGCACAAGGAACAGTAGTGACTTTTTCAGTCATGCTTGTACATCTTGAAAGAGTGGTGCTTTTTTTGCAGACATTGCTTGACTGACTCATTCTCTCTTCGTAGTGTGCTGTAATCCTTTAGGATTCTTCTCAACAGTGTTTTTGAAATCAATTGTTCTGTATGGATTTCTGAAGAGAGTTTGTCTTTATAACTTGTACTACTTTACAAAAATCACTTTGAAGTGTTGTTTATCAAAATCCTTTTTGATAAATGCTTGTCTCCAGAAGTATTATAACACTTGTCACCTGCACAGTTTCAAAGTGTTCATTCTACTTCATTGTTCTAATTTTTAAGGAAAACATTGAATAGCTTTGGAGAATAGGCTTCTCCAGTAGTGGGATTGAGCTAACTACTAAAATTCAAGATTGAGAACTTGAAGTCATAATGGGTAACTCAGTAAAAATGTTTGCCCATAGAAGCAAACAGACTGTTAGAATTGTTAGGAATGAACTGAAGTCAGATAGGAAGAATCATTATAGAATTATATGAATCACATCCAGCATTTGTGGTGAATATCCTGTGCCATTATGGCCCCCTCCTTTTCTATGATCTGTAGCAGCACTGTAAAAGGTAAGAAAAGGAATATAAGTATGACCAAAACTATGAAATGGCTTATGTACAGGAAACATTTGAGCAGACCAGGACATTTGAGTATAATAATTTGTAACATTTTTGGTAGCATACCATGCTGCCATGTTATACAGTACAGTTATAAACTGATTGCAAGCTTAAAACAGATAAAAGGAGGTAGTACTTCAATGCTTGATTAACCTGTAGTACTCTGTGATGTAGGGCATTGCAGATTGTTAAAGTGTATGCAAGGTAAATAGAGATTCCTTGAATCTCAATTTTTCAATGAATGAAAAAGAAATTCACTCACAGCTATTAAATGCAAAGTCACTACTTTTAGTTAAGAAAAATGCAGTTGCAAATGTCTGTAATATCAGTGTTGGGGAAATACTACAGTGTTTGCCTTGGTGTTGTACTCCTCCTCACATATGGCCCCTTATAAAATTCAGGGTGTGGGTTCAGTGGATTTTTTTGTGTGATCTGGTGTGGCTGTTCTTATGTGCTCAACAGGTCCTGTATGAGCAATGAGCAGAGAGGTTCAACTTCAGTGTGCCTTAAGGCCAGAACTTGTCTATAGGGCATGATGTTACACATGGTTTTGTCCTGGAGGTAAATTATTTTGTAGTAGAAGTGTTTGTTTTGTAGAAATTTCTGTTCAAAAAGTTTCATTCAATATCCAGGTGTTGGCCCAGCATTAGGTATTGTGTATGGTATGTTTGCTTTCCCAACCACGTGTCACAGCAGAGCTTCTTCCACTCTGCAGTACTGCTGTCATACATCACTTCTCCAAAGTTTTAATTTTTTAGTCTCTTCTGTATTAAGGTATTTTTGTTGCAGGAGCTTGCTGAGGTGGATCTGAATACCTCAGATGAAGGGTAAATAGGATTTTAGTAACTGCTGTGTTTATTGTACTGGTCTGTGTGTATTTTGATAAGGTTTTTCTGATACGAGCCAAGGACAAAGTCTGGCATTTAATAAGCAAATTCTACTTTTGAGAAATTGCTGAATTGTTCTCTAATTGACAAAATAAGTATTTTTCTTTGGGGCCCAGGGGAGGAAATATAGGCTGGTAGCATCATGTAATACCAGGAATATTCAGAAGAGGAGACCCTTAAGAAAGAAGTGAAAAAGCACTTTGAAGTAAGTTGTATTGTAGCTTTGACATTTGAATGAAGAAGTAGATTTTCATTGCACAGAGTTTCGTTCAGCAGATCTTCATAATTACTGAACTTTGTAAAGAAAAAGCCCCATAAAGCTGGATAGCTACCTTCAAAAGGAAAACATCCAAATTCTGGTCTGCTGAATAGAAAACTGCTTGTTCCTCTTCATACAGTGCCTCAAAACGTGAAAATTTTAATTTGACCATAATTTTTCATTGCTCTTTACCAAGTGAGATCACACTTTAATTTCTCTTATTCAGGTTCACATTGGAATCACAGGTTGGTGGGTTAGTATTTGGTAGGTTTTTAGTGTAGCTTTTTTATGTGTAGAGTAAATCAGTTGGAACTGTGCTAACTGGGATAGCCACATGAAAAACAGATTGCCCATGGAGGCTGTGGACGCCCCAACCCTTGCAGTGTTCAAGGCCAGGTTGGATGGGGCTCTGAGCAACCTGGTCTAGGAGGAGGTGTCCCTGCCCATGGCAGGAGGTGTTGGGACTAGATCATATTTAAGGTCCCTTGTAACCCTTTCACATTCCATGATTCTAGAGAAAAATCAGAAGTGCATAGCCTGTAACTACAGAGAGGTGGGTTCATTTACTCACTGTCAGACACACTCAGCCCGTGACTGGGAGACATAATCCTTGTTTCTCCAGTATCTAGTGAACCTGTGCATAGGTGTAGTCACAGGATGTACATTAAAGGTAATTTATCACATGGTAAATGTGAGGCCCTCAATGTTTTTAAGTTAGACGAAAAAAAGCTTTAATCTCATATACAAAACCTAGGTAATTTTATTGGTGAATTACTGGTATTGCCCCTATGAAATTATTTTAACAAAACTGATTAAATAGGAATATATGGAAGATGCTCTTCGAAGGCTGATGTTAACACCCCCCTCTGGACAGATTTTATTTTAAATAAGGACATGTTTTTATGCTGTTTTATTTTAAATGCAGGTGAACCAAGGAAATTTGACCCGAAGTTCAGAGGACCTGTTCATAACAGGTAAATATCATAACTCATTCTGTTAAATTCTTTTGGTGAACAGGAGTTAAACATTTTTGTTAGCAAAACTTGTGAATTTGATTCTGTAAGTCTTCTAAATCCAGACTACCATCTTTACTACCCTTGAGGGTGGATGATTACTGGGGAGTACTAAGCTGTGTTCTCCTAAGTCCTTTTATTTTGCATGCCAATTCTGTGTGCCTTGCCTTCACTAGTATCTGCTGTCTAACATGTGCAGTTGTTCTGATAAACCTCTTTGTGGCAGAGCCTCCTACCAGAACAATCTGGCTTGACTTCACTTTTTTTTATGAAATGCAGATGAAAACATGTTACCACTTAGAAGGTTCACTAGTTTACAAGCAGAGTGAAATTGCTCAGAAAGCATCTAAGGAAATCACAGAATCATTGAGGTTAAAAAATACCTCCAAGATCATCAAGTCCAACTTTTAATCGTGGGCAATTTTTCAGTGTTTTTCTAGATGTAGAGAGCTAAGTTCTAAACTAGCATTTACTGTCCATACTAAGAAGAATAAACTAGAGAACCGCAAGTTGTTTCAGTTTTATCATTCTCAGGAGAAAATTTATGACAGAGAAGAACACTGCAGACTTGTCATACTATAATTTGAACACACACACTGTTCTTGTCTATGCAGGATGCATTTCTTCCTTTCTGAAAGCTAATAATTTTAGAAATAAGCAGAAATACTTGTTTAGAGAGTTCATCCTAATTTGTGAAGTATCTTTATGATACTGCCAGTGTATCAAGCCAAGCTCGAGCAGTGTCAGAACTGCTTCTGAATGGAGGCTGGGAAAAAGAGAAGCATTGTTTTAGCATTGCTTCCTCAATTTTGAGCAGTTGTCCTATCTTAGGTCACTGTCATATTGACCCTGGATCCCGTACCACCTCAGCCTCACCAAAATTTTATTTCAGTGAGATGATAAAGCTGTTCCCCTCTAGAGTAGTGTCCATGCTTAGAAACACACTTCAAGTTCTCCAGCTGTTTAAAATATCTGCTCTCTTTATCTCTTTTATGTTAAAAATGTTTCTCTGTAAGAGGAAACATAGACTGGAAAACAGAAAGAGTGGCAGAGGCTAAAAATGAATTCTGAGGCAGATGTCCTGTAGTATGTCTTACCACTTATATAATCACTTATATGATAAGTGATCTCATCGGTTCTGTGTCGTAAAGTATTGTTTCAACAATATTTAAATCTGTTCCCAAATATGTTCTCGTCCACAGTGAAAAAAGCATACACATTTATTTGCTGGTCTTGCTGCAAAAACAGGACCTTACACCTCAAACGTGAGTTTGTGAATAAAACTTCTGCAAAGTGCTGGTGCAGATATCTTATTCAGATGTTAAAACACCCTATGACAATCAGTGGTTTTGAAGGGTCATATTAAACACCTTATTTTTAAAAAGTGTTTCTTCTTGTCCCTAGGCACTGCACAGACATTATTTGCTGTGTGATCTTCATAGTTGTCATTCTGGGTTACATTGCATTAGGAGTTGTGGGTAAGTAAACAGAGATATAGTAATGCCTTTTCATACAGAGAGGAAGCAGCTTTATGAATGTTAGAATTTTTAACTGGAATGTCTCTGCTTGTATTTGTGCAAAGCTTTCCAATCAATAAGTAATGCCTTTAAATACTAAATTAACATTCAGTATCTATTGTAATTCACAGAATCACAAACTGGGTAAGGCTGGAAGGGGCCACAGTGGGTCATCTGGTCCAATATCCTTGCTCAGAAGGGTCATCTCAGAGCATCTCAGGTAGTTAGGGAGAAGTTCAAAACCATGTGTTTACTGATTAAAAAAACCCTCAAAATTAAGTGTGTCGTTCAAAAAAATGACACAGTTTGATAAGTTTGCAATCATAAAGTAACTGTGATAGAGAATTTCAGGCATCAGAAACTAGAGGAAAACAATTTGGGTTGAGAGCAGCCCTAAGGAGAAGGAATAGGCAATGCTGACTGATGAGGTTTGGGCATGAGCCAGCCATGTACACTTGTAACCCAGAAAGCCAAACGTATCCTGGGCTGTGTTGAAAGAAGTGTGGTCAGCAGGTTGAAGGAGGGATTCTGCCCCTCTGCTCTGATCTTGTCAGACCCCATCTGCACTCCTGCATCCAGCCCTGAGGCCCGCAGCACAAGGAAGGATCTTAGTACAGCTTACTGTGCTTTGCATTTCAGTTTTTCCTTAGGAAGTCTACTAATCAGTACTCTTCAGTGTTGATCAACAAAGTATAAAATGTTACTTTAGAAGTTACACATTTTCATGCTAGCTAGTTTTAATCATGAACTATGAACACTTGACTAAAATCTTAAGAGATATTGTTTATTTTGCAGCTTGGGTGCACGGGGACCCCAGGAAAGTGATTTATCCAACTGACAGCTATGGGCAGTTCTGTGGTCAGAGAGATACCCTCAATGAGTGAGTACTAAATCCATTCACATACCTTTATTACTCGTGCACTGTGAATAAGATGTAAGGTTTCAAATCTCCCTGTCAAAGAGACAGTGACACTCTTACTGTATTTATTCCAAATAAAGCTCAGAAATATATTAGTTTCCCAGTGCAAATCCAGATCCAAATTATTACTGTAATGCAGTTGTTTGTGTCATTTAGAGAATATTTTTTGTAAGATATCAATATAACTTAAAGATTTGTGTCAGCAGTTGCAGAGAAAGTGACTGGCTGGCACAGCTTCTAACTGCCGAAGTTTGGGTAATTCATAACCTGTGGAGTAATTCTTCATCCACCTTGGGATAAGAGTAGTCTTAAGGCATTGTAGCCTGGTCTATAGTTTTTCTCAACATGCACCAAATAACAGGAGAGTCTATAGTGAAAGGCTCTTGTTTGTGTAACCATAGGCTTGTGTAACCACATCCTCCTTGGATAAACAGGAGGTAAATAGAACCAAATGTTTCTATTTACTTATCTCTGTTTTTCAGTCATTTTAGATTTTGAATTCTAAGAGTTAAATTAGTTAGTTGATACCAACAGAGTACTTACACATGAAAATAGCTGCTCAGGGAAGAAAGGTGTTGTGTCAATGTTTTCACTGAAAATCTAAGTGGTTTATGAAACAGAATTTTTAAAAACGTTTGCTTTTTCTTTCACTGTCTTCCTTTCTAAAGGTAAGTTTTAGGCATGCATTGTGCCCTTGTCACTGTCAAGAAGCTGGATGCTGTGCTAGTGTGTGATAACTCTTTGCTGCTTCTTTCTTTCCCGAATTAGTTTTCTGTGGTGGCCTACAGCTGGCCTGTAGGCCTCACAGCTATAAATAATTCCAACTTCATAACTGAAATGCGGTTTATTATATAATTACCTTGATTATGTGATTGGGTCCAGTACGTTGTACAGCAGGCCCAGGCTGTAGGGTGTTGCCCTCAGTTTTCTTGCCTGAAAGTGTTTGAAATCTTGCAGTGCAGATTCTCATGCAACTTCAAGAAAACAATGTATATTTTTAGAAATTATCTATTGTGTTTACATATTTCTCCTCTGAGAGAAGAAATATGATTGATGGTGATGCTCACCATCCAAGTCAAAGAGGTGGCGATCTGTGTGGCCAATCTCTTGCCTGCTGTACAAAGGTATATAAGAATGGAGTCAGATAATTAAAATAGAGAAGCTTTCCCTTGACCTGCTGTGCCTGCCTCGCCCTTTGTGTGTCCGAAACTGTGGCGCTTTATATCCTCTCAAATTTTTTTTACTGCATAAACAGGCTAGTAAAAGAAAACCTGTTCCACCCTCTGCTCTTCACAGCAGCTATTGGAGAGTCAAACTTCCTGAAGAAGAAAAACAAGGAGAAAAAGTTGTAGCAGTGTGTGTTCCCCTCACCACACCCCTTCTCTGTCCCCGCCTCATTTGCTAATTTGTCCTTGTCCCCTCTGTCACCAGTAGGAAGCAGTGGACAAATGCCTTTGGGAGTCTCAGACACACGGCTTCAATATCCTGTGTGGTGTGGAGCCAGGTGTTTCTCTCTGATTCTTGCCATTCACTCCCATTCCCTCTTTCCCTTTGTTACTTGAGTCTTCCCTTTAGTTATGTCTTATACTGTGGTTTTTGGTTTGCATTTAGAAATGGCCCTCCCTATATAGTATTGCTGGAGAATAATACAGCTACTGAGACTGCATTTTGGCACTTGGTATGGTGAGGAGATTCTTACAAAAATATAAATCGGAAGACACATAATACAACCTACTGGAAAATCAAGAGTATTTATGGCAGTAGGCTAGGACACCCCTTTGAATGAGTCCCTCTAGTTCCTGGAGTGGGGCTGTGGATGTGCTTGTGAGGCTTTAATCAATACTACTGTTTTTCAGACTCCCTGAAACTAAGCAGTGTGAAAGACTAACCCAGAGCTGTGGTTTTCCAAAGTCCCTAAGGGTTTAGTCTGAGACGTTTTTTTTTGAAAATAATCACAGTCTTCATATTTTGAATCTTGTCCTTGTAACAAGTATTTTCAACAATCTCTCTGAGGAGTAGAAAAGACAAGTCAGAAACAAAGCCAATATTCACAGCTTGTGCAAAGACCCATTTGAACTGTAGTGAATGCCGTGCAGTCAAATAAATCCTTCTTGTATCATCATGAAAGTCTCTGTTAGACTTCTTCATGTCCTCTTGTAATCTGTCAATTGGTTGCTGTGTAATCTCTGAATCTCTTGTTTTGCATTCTACAGTGCATAATGTACTAATGGAATACAGCCCAGTTTCATTATACAGAATACAGACATAATTCTCAGTGGGTGTTTTCATGTGTTATGTATATGTTCAAACTTTCTTTTCTGCTGATAATACCAGCAAGTGGGATAAGAAACAAAAAAGAGTTCATTAATGGCTCTGAGCAGCTCACTGAACTTAAATACCATCAAGAAACTATTGAAGAATGATGACATTTCAGTCCAAAATTGTATTCTACTAATTTAAAGAAATAGCAGCTAATGGTGGTGAATTAGTTTTGCCAGGATGCATCTTTTTAAACAGTATATAGCAGAATACACCTCAGTGAAAACAAGTTAATCTTGTAAAATGTCGGGCAGTTAAATTAGTCCCAGTCTTAAATGGAGCTTGAATGTAGAGTGGTGCTATATAATGGCTTTGAGGGCATAGCCCTATTCAGCAATTGTTGGGAGAGCAGGGGACATGTCCCAGCCTGGGGGATGCAATAAGATGTAGAAGCAGGACTGATAGAAGAGGGCCAGCCTTGTTAGCCCAAGCACGCTTCATTGTTATTACTGCCATCCTGCTCACAAGACAGAGCTCCCCCTGAGCCCCATTGCCATGGTGAAGGTCAGTGGGGGCTCAAACACTGCTTTGTGGGGTTCCTTGCACATCACAGAAGCATGGACTAGCCTGAGTTGGAAGGGACCTTAAAGCTCATCTTGTTCCAACCCTCATTCCATGGCCAGGAATGCTAGACCCCACATGCTCCCACTAGACCAGGCCGCCCTGTTCAACCTGGCCTTGAACACTTCCAGGGATGGGGCAGCCACAGCTGCTGTGGGCAACCTGTGCCAAGGCCTGACCACCCTCACAGCCGAGAATTTCTTCCCAAAATCCCATCTAAACCTACTCTGTCAGTGGGAAGCCATTCCCTGTTGTCCTATCAGTCCAGGCCCTTGTAAATAGCATATTTTCATAGCATAATCTCCATTTTTTTTGTAGGCTACTGTCGATGCATCCATGGACGGCAGGGAGAGGGAACTTTGCATACCTGAGACATTCTAGAACACGTGGGTTTATTGCAAGGGTGGTGGGTAAAAAGGGCCTTTTGCCTTCAGCCACCAGCCTGGGCTGAGGGGAAGTCCCAAAGAGAGAGGGAGAGAGAGAACAAGAGGGTGAGAGGTGAGAGAGGTAAGAGAGGAGGGAGCAAGAGAGCCAGAGAGAGGTGGCAGGGTCAGAGCGCAGGGGAAGAGAAGGAGGTCCTTGTTACAATACATTATATCTCCTTTTGTGTTGGATATTCTAATTTACACTAACCAACCAGTCCAAGACACAAAATCCCATAGAATCTACATACAGCCTATAAGAACTACTACATTACCATACTGTGTTATATTTTAAACTCTAAAAACTACTCTTTAGACTCTTCTCTTTTGCTACATTGACCTTTGGATCCCTCAGCCAGCAGAAGGGTATTGTTCAATCCAAAGGGATTCTCCTTCAGCTGGTTGGGCTGTTGTTTTCAGGTTACATAGTAACTAAGGCTGGGTATCCTACAACTCAAAGCAAGCTTTCATTTCTATTTCCATTATAGGTTTCATATTTTCAGAATCTTTTGCCAAGCAATCATATTTATAAGGTCTCCCTGATTCATCTTCCCCAACAGGCTCCCTTCAGGTACTGGAAAGCCACAGGCAGGCCACCCCTGAAGCCATCTCTCCTCCAGGCTGAGCAGTCCCAATTCTCTCAGCCATTCTTCGTGGGAGGGATGCTCCATCTCTCTGGTCAACTTGGTGACCCTGCATAGGGGAGCATAGGCACCATTTCCTACAGGGGCACTGCATAATCCTGACTTGCTGGCTTTGCAGTCTTGTTTAAAAAAGGCAGGTCTACAGCCATATTATCTTCACTAGAGCTATCTGATAATTTTCTGACATAGCAAAGACTAACAGCACATTTTGCTGTCTTCAAAACACAAGTCTTTAAATCAAGAGATCTTGGGGTCCTCAGTTTCCAACTAGTCCAGATTTCAGTGACAGCTACCACAAGGCTCCAAGTAGATGTCAAATATATGGGACTGACAGACTGACCCTTATTTATATCAAGGGAGATCTTGTCAGTGTTATTAGTAGATGCTACTGTATTCTGTTTTCTGGACAGCTGCTTTTGGTTTCCAACCATTAAAAGCTCCTGATTGATTTTGGTGCCACCTTCTGATCAACAAAAATTAGGCAGCTTTTACAGTGAAGCATTAGCTTAGAAGCATTAGCATAGAGACTATGGTGCTTTTGCAGGGTTATTTTGCAAACCTCACCCTCTTGAGGCAGGGCTACAGATGCATGGAGTGTTTCAGCTTAAAATCCTGCTGTGGAGAAAAGCTTGTCAAAATTAGTATTCTTTAGGGCAAATACTTCTGGTGTCATAGATGTCTTGACGTGAAACATTCAGGGTCAGCTTGGGATTTTTTTTTTTTGTCTTGTGTTTGCAATATGGATGTTCACAAGAATAGAATTTAAATATCAATGTATTTTGGAATGGTAGGGTGTATAAGCACCTATGTGTATGATGATAATTATCTTGCATCCATTTCCATAGGAACAAGACCATTTTGTTTTACTTCAATATTCTGAAATGTGCCAGCCCCATCGTGTTAATCAACCTACAGTGCCCTACAACACAGGTGAGTGAAAATGTAGAGATAAAATATTTTCCCTGCATCTTAGTCATGGTGCTTAAAAATGTGACATGTATTTGTTTGGATTTAAGAATTGATGTTCATGTCCTTCAAAATATGACATGATTGTTTTCTAAATGACTTGTAGCACACACTCTCTGTAGCATGTGACAGTCAGAAAAATGAAATGGAAATGCACAAGATTGTGCATTTTGGCTAAGAGTAGACAAAAAAAGTCTGCTGACTTGAATACAGCAATTTATTACTTATTAATTTATCACAGGCAACTGTCCAGTAGTATTCAGTGCGTGCAGAAAAAATTGATTTATACTTTGGGTTTTCAAAGCTAGAGATGTTCAAGAGACTGCATAATACCAGTGACAGGAGTATCTGGGTGTGGTTAGAGCCTATGGCTCTTTAAAAAGTGAAGATTTTGGAAGCTTGTTCTTGCCTTATGTCACAATTTGCACTCCATTTGTTGTGCTGTGACTCCTCATGAAGTTGTGAAATAAACCTGGTCCCATCATTTGTGTGGGTTAAGATTAGCCTCCTGATCTTTCTTACAAGACCATTTTCCTGACCATAAAACATGGAAATCTCCAAAAAGAAGGTACCAAGAACTTTCTTAACACTGGCTAGTTGCTGTCAGAATGAAAACTTGCTCCATCAGCTGCAGATTTGCTTCAGGAATCCCCATCTATCCACATGCAGACACTGACACTGTTACCCTGCAGTCTTTAGGCTCTTTTACTAGAACAGTTCAGTCAGAAATAGGAGGTCATTGTGTGGGATTTGATTGGTGCTGTTGGCAATGGCCATGAATCAAATAGAGTGAAATACTTGTTGAAGGAGTGGTTTTCGGAGCAGAGTATTTTTGTTGATTTTTTGTTCATGAATTTTTGTTCATTTTCAAATATGCAACAACTTCAAAACTAAGAATGCTGTTTTTGAATGCTGTTTATTACTGCAGATGGTTAAATTACTGGTCTTTTTGGAAAATGCTGAGGAAATTTTTTTTTTATCATTCCTCTTTGGAACTGCAAACAGGGTCCTTCATTCCTGACCTATACATATAAATAGCAAGAGGAAAAAAAACCCAAGAACTAATGTGAGAAGAGCTTCAGTTCTTGAACAAGACTGGATTTGAGAACTGTTATTACAATCCATTGGATCCATGGACAGCACATTTCACTGCCTGTTTCATAGATGGCAAACAGTTTATAGCAAAGTGTGTATTTGTTAGTCACCTGTTGCCCCAGCAAAGGCAAAACTCTTCTTTGTTCTTTGGCCTGTGGGTAGTCCATAGGACTGAAGTACTCATCTAGAAAGACCTCTTGCAGCATCTGCCATGTTCCAAGGATTAGTACAAGACCTTTTCCCAAAATTCTTTTAGTTGAATTGCTTATGATGGAATGCCCTTGACACGACAGATAGTTTTTGCGCATGATGTCTCTCTGGTACTTGGACAGCAGAGCTTTGCAAAGGGTGTTTGGATGGCACAGCTTTGGAAACAAGCTGAAATTTGCTGTAAAGATGGAATTCAAACCACCTCACAGTCTTAACGCTGAGTCAGAATGTCTGTCCATTTGTGTAATTCCAGAGACCAACAGAACCTTCAGGGTCTGCTTATCGGGACAGCCACTTCTTCATATCCTAAATCTAAATCACAACTTCTTAGTGGGTGCATTCCATAAACCCCAGTCCTTACCTGATTTCTCACATAAATCCAGCTTATAATGGCTGTACCTCGAGTCATGTGAACTTCATTCTTGACATGTGCATCCCCTGGCTTTGTAACTAGGGAAGATCCATTCTTAGTGCTCAGTTAAAATTCACTTTTGAATGATTTACTCCTAACTTGACAATATTTGCAGAGATATAACTGACCGAAGAGGTTGTGTAGAAGGGTGGAACAATATTATCTGAGACTTTTGATTTTATTGAGACTTTCTTTAAATGAAGTTCTCCTTATACATGTAGTAGAAAGAAATTGCATTTATCTTGTGAAAGTAGGTGTCACACCACCTTGCTCATATATACTACTGCGGATAGATGTAGAGGAGGACCTGACAGGTTTTTTTCTTGCTGTCCAAAAAAATAAATAATACTCTTTTCAACAGACTGAAAGCTCTTCTTACCTATCAGAATGTGTAGAACCTAAGAAGATACAGAGCGGGGCTTGATGTGCCAGATATGAGGAGAGCACACTTTGAAAGTGTTTTCTATCAAAAATTCTAGAAGTATTCATTTAGGGAATCAAAAGGAGAACATATTCTTTCTAAGTCCTGCAGTAAATGTTACTGAAGGCAGTGACATTTTTCTTGCTTTTTCATTACACCAACTTTCTTTACCCTTCTCTAACCAGAGTGTATCTTTACTTACTTTTTTCTTTTCTTGCAGCTTTGTGTCTCAAAGTGCCCAGACAGGTTTGCAACCTACATTGATGTTCAGGCTTCCTACAGATATAGACCAGATCAGTGGAATTACTTCAGGCAGTTCTGCAAACCTGGTTTTAACAATCCTCGCAAGGTGTGTATGTATCTGTAGATGATTTGGTACATTTTTTCTTCAAGCAGTATGTAATATGCATGATTTTACTGAGCTGCATCAAAGATTTGAATTATTCTGATTTCAGTGTATAAGGAGATGTCCCATTTATGTGATTTGACAATTGTTTAATCCAGGCTGAAGATCTTGAATGGACACTAAATTCCCCACTCTTCAAATGGTTGCAGTTTGCTTAAAGGACTACCTGCAGCTACTCATGTAGTTGCAGTACTGTGGCAAGCAGTATCCTTTAGTACTTAGGTACCCCACAGCAGCAGAGTGGAGTGTCTCAAACCAGTTCTTAAGGCTCCTAAATCATCTATAGCTACTTGGAAAGTAGCTAAGAAAATTAATCTATCCTTCATGTAACTGATTTTGCACTCAAATGCACTGCATTACTTCTCCCATCTTTAAAACATCTTGCAGTTCAGCTATATTAATTGTGTTAAATTCTTACTTTTCTTTAAGAGAAAAGATAAAGGGTAGGCAAGGAACAATTGCCCAATCAATTCTGGCTTAGATGCTGATCCAAAGGTCTTTTATATCACTAGAAAAGAAAAGAATAGTCTTTTTCCAGATCACAATTTGGATTCTCAGATATAAATGTATCTTGCAGCTCCACCAGTGAGATTTGGGAAGGAGGCTACAAAGCCCAATTTTGGGGCTTTCCCGCAGACTGGTTGAGAAACAAACAACTCCAGTTATACTGCTATGTATTCAGCATTCCTATTTTTCCCCTTTTTAGTCTGTTGCTCAAGTCCTACGTGATGAAGATTGTCCTTCGATGATCATTCCAAGCAGGCCTTGTGAGTGGTTCTACTTCTTATACACATCTGAGCAGATTGTGAGCATTCATATTAAAGCAGAAGTCCAGTGTGAAATGTGTTTTGTGGCAATATCGCTAGGAGCTGTCTGTTATTTGGCATTGAGATCCATTCAGTATAAATCAATTCGATTTGAAAGTATAAATATTTATTAATATTTTTTCTAACAGTCATCTGGGAGCATTCAGCATGTGATCAGGTCAAGCTGAGCTCTTTCTTGCTCTTATATCATCACTGATAGCAAAAGCTCTTTAACTCAAATTGTGCCTTCCAAAACAAGAGCAAGCAATGCCATTGACATAAAGAAAGTGCTATGAATGTTGGAAGGATCATGTGGCCAGCTGTTGAAGTTCAAATAATACTTCAGCCCAGTTACAGTGCAACTCTCTTTTGAGTGTAATGCTGGCTACGCAGGGCATACAGAGGAATTAAGGGGCAAAAAATGTCACTATGGTCAGCAAGTGTTTCTGAATAGATAACCCCTGATCTCAGAGCTCATCTCAGCTGCACAAGTGTAATACTGACCCAGAATCTTATGTAAATAAGAAATTGCTGTTTATTTTTGCCATACTTTACAGTAGGGATCATGTAAACCAGGAACAGGTGATTAAAAGGAGAAAATATGGATTAAATTTTTAAAACACAGTATGCATTTTAAAACACGGTATGAAAACTGAAGTACTGACCCAAAAGACATAAAATAATTTGCAGAGAAGCCCTTATATTCTTTTAGATTACATCAAGGGGTAAAGATTACAGGGGGAGAAAAAGCTATGTTAAGATACGTTACTAAATCATTTAGTCAGAGTAATTGCTGGGGAAGAGGCACCAGTCTGAATATTGAGCCCTGGCATTGGTATTTGTTGGAATCCGGTAAGGAAAGCATTGAGTGGTTACGTGAAGTACAGCTCTGAAGGAGGACTCACCTGCTCTTCTCTTTGGAATGAAACCAAGGAAGTTTTGCAGCAAAGAACAGGGCAGTGTAAATGAGTATACAAACATCTCTCCTTTTCTGGCTTTTTTATAATCTTCTCTTCCCTCTCTCTCACCAGTTGTTTTTGTCTTTTTTCCATTGCTTCATCTCCAAGAATATCTAGTGATAGTGGCTGGTACTGGAGCTCGTCTGGCATGTAAAGAAAATGACACTTGCTGTTATATATTGTTTTGGGGGCTAATATGATTCATGACCAGTCGAGTTGAATCTGTCCCTGGAGGCTGGTCTGATTATTACCATAAAATGGCATATTTGAGAAGCTGCAGTTTTTATAAGCTGCCCAGATACTGACAGAGAGTAAGTTCTGCATTTACTACAAATTCTTAAACTCCTACATATAGTACTGTTGTTACTTGGTAGGACCTAGAATCTCCAGTTGAAATCTATGATCCCACCCTGCCTGAGCTTAGACCAAAAAAACAGAGAAAAATAATTACAGTCTTGAATGTAATGGCTCTTCCTTAAGATTTGTCAAAGTCAGCATATTGTTAGATAATCAGTTGGAAAACAATTGACTGTGAATCTGAAATTAGTTGAATATGTTACACAGCACACATTGATAAAAGTGGAGCTCAACATGAAATGTAATATGCAGGCTTTGTTTTGATATTTTGAATAGTTTTGAAGAGATGCTTCCCAGACTTCTCCACGAAGAATGGTGTATTGACCGTGGCAAATCAGACTACATTCAAAGATGGAAGAGGGAAAACAAGAAATGTAACTGATCTCAGGGAAGCTGCAAAGTAGGTTTTACCCTTTTTCAGTGTTTGTTGGATTCTGAGATTGTGCAATAATTTAGTAATGGGAAAAAAATCAGAGTCTGTTGTAGCAAATGACTGAGGATATCCAAGCAAGACTTGGTGATAAATGGTCTTTCTGTGCCTTCTGAGCATTTCCAAAATTCCATTAGGGAAATCCAGTGCTATAATGTGCAGAAAGGAGAAAAAAGTGCAAAAAGTTTTAGTCTGATGGTCTCAGTCATTTGTTGAAATAATTCTTGTTTTTCCTAGCAAAAATAAGTTTTACAAGGAAAGTTAAATGAGGTTCAAAATGCAATCCTCATGCTGCAGGACTCAGGCCAGCCAGCAATAGCCCTGACTATCCTGTTCTGTGATGATCTTTCCACTGCCATGGGCTGGCCTAGTACTTCGGGCACCTCACCTCATTAGAGTGCTCCTGCTTCTGGTAAAAAGTAATGTATTGGGCTATTCTTCAGAAAACAATTATATAGGCAAGCATTCTGCAGGATAGAAAAACAGTTCCATGAAGTTGCTTCACTGACCTGTTTTCTGGTTCTATGCTATTAGCAGTTCTAGGGTCACAACTGTTTGTCACTTGGTATATTGCAGATATTGATAGTATACACTTGTCTTCTGACATAATAAGCAATTCTGACAATAAAGCCTTTTTAAAGAATTTTTTTCAGGACTTGTGAAGAATCTCTGCCAAGATATTTTGAATTCTTTCACTGATCCTATTTGTTGTTTAAATAAATTCTTGTTTTCTACCTGAAGCAACCTTTTCTTTAATTTTTCTTTTCTCAGTGGCATCAATAATGTCCTGGATGCAAGATCAGTTGGAATGAAAATTTTTGAAGACTATGCCATTTCTTGGTATTGGATTTTAATGTAAGGGTTTTTTTGGTTTTTTTTTGTATTTTTAGTGTCTCCAAACTAATTTTGGACTGTGCAGGGAATAAAAAAATAGATCATGTGTGTATTTGGTACAAATCCTTCTTTAAAACTTAAGGAGCAACTAGTTTCCTTTCATCACACATGATAATAAGGTTGTTACAGTTCTGTGCGTGAGGTGAGGATAGTACAGCATACACACACAGAGTGTCAGTTGATCTGGAATAGCTTTTTAATGTCCTGCCAGACAGAAAATCAGGATGTGCAATGTTCTGTTGCAGCACCCAAGTGTGTGGCAATTCCAAAACTGAAAAATCTTAATTAAGTGACTTTCAAGCCTGTTGCTGTTGACAAGTATCACTAGTACATATATAAAACAGATAGTTTCTAAATTCGTGCAAGTGATATACAGTTAAATCCATTATAATTCCTAAATTCAATATAAATCCATAAATCCAATGCAGCAGGCAATGTCAAGAACAAAAATTATATAACAGTATTAACTTTATCTGTCAATTAATATTCATTAATCACCAATGGATTAAAAGGCAGCACTAAAACTAGAAGTAGCTACTTCGCTGAAGCAGATACGTATTTGTGAATTCCTAGCCCATTAATATTGATTTTGATGGACCAGTGTGTTGATCTGTTTAAACACGAGCAGAAGTCATTGCCAGGTGAGAAACTATAACATGCTCATGTTAAGCATACCTTAGTCAATCCTGAATGCAAATTCACGACAATTAATACATGCTTTAGATAATAATGTGGATATTTAGTCAGAAACACGAGTTGTCAACTTTTAAAGGTGTTCAGTCACTGGTGGAAAGACAGCTTTCTCAGAGTCTGATACTCACCCACAATATTTAGTAGCAGGAAGTTCACAGATATTCTGCAAGCTTGGGTCTCTCTATCTCTTGCTGAAATCAGGCTTATGGTACAGATTCTTGCAAAGGAGATCCTGCTGGACAGAGAACCGACCATTTTTTTGAACAGAAATTCTAAATATTGAAGCAAGTTTCCACATTTTAAATGTGGTATTTTTTTGTAAGGAAGTGTTGCCACTTTAAAGTAGTTGGATTGAATTTTCTTCACACTTTTCACCAAATGATAGCATAGATCAAATGATTTCTGGACAAATATATTTAAGTGCCAGAGTTTGGGTGTTGACAGTGAAGGCTTGACAGTGAAGGGAGGCTGAATTAAAATTTAAACTTGGAAGTGCTGTAGTCTTTTTTAGCATATCCCAAAAGAACTACTGCTTGAACCCTCAGTTTAAGGGAACTAGTCTGTTTGAGACACTTGCTACTGTGTACTCAGTTTTGGTGTTACTAGGACTCATGTATAGTTAAAGATAACTTTAGATAAAGGTAATTTACTGCTCTCAAGATGTAACTGCAAAACAACAACTTTTCTTTAGGAATACATTCTGAATTTCAGTAAATCATTCAGAAAGGGAATGTACATCAGGCTAGGAAGCCTTTAAAGCAGTACGACTTAAGGCAAGCTTACCAAGGTTTGACTAAATAAGCTGATGTTTTTTTTTATGGTCAAGCTGCCCCATTTTTTAGCTTTGGTTATTGGCTAAATAAGCTGGGAACATTCAGAAGAAAAGTTACTGAACACAGGCAAGAAGGGGGTTTATATTTTTTTTTGAGTCTATATTAATAAAAAATTCTAATCTAACACCTACTAAAAATAATGAGACATTAAATATTCTTTGAAGCACCTGAGCTGGGTATTTGTTTGATGGGATTAATATTAATATTGCTTTCTTCATAATAGTTTAGAAAGCCTCGTGGACTAAAAAAGCCTTTTGCAATAATTTTTTCCTTTCTGACTTGCTTTCTAAGAGTGAAATGAAAACAAATACTATGTTATGCTATGTTCTGTTCTGTTATGTTATGTTATGTTATATTTATTATAATCTCAATGAAGAAAAGGCACTGTAGACATCTTTCCTAGGGGCTCCACAGCAAGGCTCTTAACAGTTTCTTTCTGTGCATCATAGTGCCCTGATCATTTCTGCTTCTGATTAATAGAAGTGGTGATGAGTAGAAATTATGTCCTCCTAACCTTCTGATGGTTTTCCTCCTAAATTTAATTTGTTTTTTTACCTAGGAAGCTCCTAGAACGTTGTTTACTAACATTGTTCTTTGCAAGCAGGGATTTTCTGTGGAGGACATAAACCACCAGCTTCCTCACACATAGGTATTCCTCCAATTTAACTTTCTGTACTGTAGATTAGACTGTGGCCTGAAAAAGGCAGTGAGTTTGTCAGCTGGTATAAGTGACAAAAAAGGCATTATATTAATCCCATTCAACCAGCCTGAGAACCTAGTGCACATAAACATTTCAGGCTCTGCCCTGTGAGATCATCCCATATAAGCTGTTTGTAATGGCCAGTAATAGCCATGAGAATGTATTTCATAGCAAAGATTTTGAAATACATTTTTACAAATCATGCTATTATGTGGAATGAAGTGATCCTCATTTGGAGTAACAGGAATGCAAGACAGTGAATAGATTCTCACAATCATTTTCCCTGTGTTTCTGTTTCTTCACCTTCTAGTGGGCTGTTCATTGCAATGATGCTGAGTCTGCTCTTCCTTGTGTTGTTGAGATTCACAGCTGGGGTTCTCTTCTGGATTTTCATCTTTGGTGTGATTGGCATTATAGGTTATGGTAGGTGTAATTTTCTAGCCTCTGAAATTATTTTTTCTTACTGCTTAAGTCTGAGCCAGGAAAACCAGTAGTTACTTCCATTAAATAGTACAAATGGGTGAATTAATGCCTAGTTTTAGACACAATTAAGTGAGAAGGACATAAATGGCAGTAAAATGTAGTAAGACTCCAGCTCTACTGATACTTAGCAGCAGATGTAGTAACCTGCATTACCTGTGCGCAGGACGTTTAATCTGTAATCACTTGTATTGATATTTCTTTCCCATAATTATGATATCATAATTGGCTAGTTTCATAGTGATACATTTTTGGGTTTTGCTTACCTGGCTTATACAAATGCAAAACATTTGGCTTGTAAGATTTTTTTTAATTTGTCTTTGCACTCTTCAGACACACTCCTATTATATTGATTGTTTCTTAAAAGGCATCTGGCATTGTTACTGGGAGTATGATCATCTTAAAGGAATACCTGGATCTGACCTCACTGTTTATGATATTGGATTCCAGACAGACTTCAAAGTGTACCTGCAACTGAGGCAAACATGGTTAGCATTTAGTAAGTGCCCTTTAAATTTGTTATCTGTTACAATCAGTGTCTTGATACACTTTCTGCCTTATTAAATCTCCTCCTCTACAAATGTTGCTCAGAGGATTCCCCTTCTCTGTATTGTGTAAAAATGTGCTTTTGTCAAGGAGACTAGTATATTTGTCAGGGGAGATAATGAAATCACACTAGTGATAAGAGTGAAAAAATCTTTTGTTATTAGCATTCTACTTCCTGTAGGATGTTTCCTGTGTGTTCAGTCTTCATCATGGGGAAAGCAGAAGGCAATAATTAAGTTTGTCATTATGATGTTGCATAAGGTGGGGTACTTTTGTCTCTCAGATTATTTTTTTCCCCAGAAAGCCCTGGAAATGAGATTAATAAGTCACATTAATAACTACACTTCTTTGTGTCTTAGAGTCATAAAATATGCCGAGTTGGAAGGGGGTCCATCAGGATCATTAAGTCCAGCTCCTGGCCCTGCACAGGACACTCCAGCAATCCCACCCTGTGCCTGAGAGTATTGTCCAAATGTTCCTTGAGCTCTGGCAGCCTTAGGACCATGACCACTGCCTGACTCTGGCAGCCTTGGGACCATGACTGCTCCCCTCCACATGGTGCTCCCCTCCCCTGTTCAGTGCCCAACTCTGGGGGAAGAACCTTTTCCTGATCTCCCACCTAAATCCACCTGACCCAGCTCCAGCTGTTCCCTTGAGTCCTGTCAGTGGTCATGAGAATGAAGAGATCAGTACCTGCCCTTCTACTTGCCCTTGTGAGGATGTTGAAGACCACAATGAGGTCTCCTATCAGTTTACGCTTGTGTCACTGAATTTTCTTGGAGTCTGATCTAAGACTTTGGGGTGAACCACTTTAAACAAAATCCTGCTGGAACAAAACAACTGTGCTGGTTTTGGACAGAAGTGATTTTTCCAAGAAAGTTATAGCAAAACCAATCAGTGACTAGGTTTGAATATTGACTGTTCTTGTCTTGTGGGAAGTTTCCATGGCAGACCAAAAAAAACTTCTCTAAATTAACTGATGAAAGACTATTTTATAGGTGGTAAACTCACCTAGAGTTCCAAGTTTTGTCTCTATACATTGTCCATGAGAAGGGAAAGGAAAGTTGTGGGGGAGGGGAAGTGTTTTGAAGGTTTTATTCTGATTCTCATTAATTTTTTCGTTCTCTTGTAGTATTGTTAATAAACCTGTCTTTATACCCTTTTAAGTTTTGAGCCTGCTTTGCTTTTCTCGTAATCCTATCTCACAGCAGAACAAGAGTAAATAATTCTAGTAGGCAATCAAACCACTACACATAATCTGGGAAACAGAAATTGGCAAACCTGAAACCACTACACCAGTTGGTGTTTCTGCCTGATTTCGACCTGGAACCATCAAAACAACCTGCAGCATACACGTTCCTCCCCGTGAAAGGAGAGGCAGAAGAGAGAAGAAATAACTGTCAGATATTACTTGCACCCCTGTTACTGCTCTATTAGAAGACACACAGGCTTTTAGTTAATGATGAATGGGTCATAATCAAAAACACTGCCTATCCCTGTTGGTAGCTAAATTAATAGAACAGTATCTTACTGTTTAAATCCCTTCTCTTCTTTATGTTGTCATTTACTTCTGTGCTGGATCATTGAGCTTATGAGGCATCTTCTACATATATTGTTGAGGCAGAGCTTTTTAGTGTGCTCTCTCTAGAGAATATTAGGACTTTGTTATGCATTTTTTCTTGTAACTCTTCAAGCTCTTCCCCTGCTTGATTCTTAGCAGTCAGTATATAGTTTATTCAGAGTTTAGTGTCACTTTCACAAGAGTAAATTGAGGTACTCAGGAATTAAATTGCCTTTCTAAAATCACCCAGCAAAGTAAATAGTTACGTATTCTTGAAGAAAACCTAGTCAGAGTCCTAGTCTAGAACTCATCATATACTGACATTGCTCGCCTTTTTCACAGTTTCGAACAAGTACATTCATCTAACAGAGCCAAATTGGAATGAGACCAACTTTAAAGAAACCTGTTATATATTCCTTCATGGGAAAATGGTATTGAAATGTATTTAACAAAAACTTTGTTCTGAGCAAAGTCTATGGCTCTGAGCACCAGAGCAGTCACTTGCCACTTCAGTTCTGTTGCCAGGGGTAATACTTGGGATTGCAATTCAGCATCATCTGTGACTATTGGGTCTGATATTCTGAGACTATGTCTAAGCTGTGGAACCTAAAGCCAAATCTTGTCTTCCTTTGCAAACCTTCATATAAGTTTTCGGATACTTAAGGGTACTGTCCCTTCTGTCTTCCTCTCCCTCCATGGAACTTCTTGCTTTCACCTGGAGGACACAGGTCCTGCTGCATAGAACAACCTACCCCTGCTGGGCTGGTTTAAGTGTTGTCTAATGATCTGAAGCACCCAAAATAAATGGATATGTCTCAGAGTCAGAGGATGTGTGCTTCAGGCATTAAAGACTCAGTCTTTTCTAGGTGAAGTTCACAGAATTTTCTTACTTTCTACTGCAAAAGTAGGTTTTGAACCAACGTGAATGGAAATCAGACTAGTAGACTACTGAAATCAGAGTTACGACTCAAATACTGCTTATAACTAAGAGCTCTTGGCTCTCTAATATCAGAGCATGATTCCAGCAACACAACTGGAAGGTGAAAGTAATTTGTCCAGAATGGTCCTCTCTTACTCTCTTCCTTTTTTTATCTTGTTTTTTTTTTTAACTCAAATGAGGTGAAAGGAGCTCATGCCAGGTTAATTCTCAAACAAACCTATTGCTTTTAGTACATCTACATTTTAGAACAGTGTAGATCAGAAAAATGCACTCTCCATGAAAACCTTGACTCTTCATCTCCTGTTTTTAATTATTTAAATACTGCAAATGAGCAACAGTATAGTATGAACAAATGCTTGTATTATGAGCAAAATTCTTGTTTATGGAAAGTAGAATTTGTAAAGGATGAACTGTATCTAAGGCTAGATACTGCAGTTACATTGAAGTAAATTTTTATCTTTTCCTGAGAATTATATGTTCCATTTTTCTGTTAAAAATATAAATATCAGGGTCATGCTCATTCTGACTAACTCTCTGCATATAGACTTTTTTTGTTAGAATGAGACTTAGAAACCTATGAAATGGGATTGAAGTTTGGCAGATGCAGTTGGAGAAAGAGCTGCTCAAGCAGAGAATTTTGCAGAGTTCATGGACAATAGTTCAAATTACAAGGAAAAAGTTACAGAGGCAGCATATTGGTTTGGTTCTTGATAAATCTGACTTCTTTATTTGCTTTTTTACAGTGATAATACTTTGTGGTGTTGAGGTCATAATCATACTGATGCTGATCTTCCTAAGAAATCGGATCCGGATTGCTATTGCACTCTTGAAAGAAGGTAGTAGGTATGTTTGTTTGATTTTAATATATGTTGAATTTTATTAAATCATCTCTAGAGTATACTCTTCTTGAACTCCATCTTGCACCACCAAGGGCGGAAAATTGGGGTTTAAAATACAGCACTGCATTTGTTGAACCAAATGCATTCAACAAGGAATTCAAGGGAGGCATTCAAGTTTAATGAGGTTGTGCTTAATAGGGCTTTCTCTTTTAAAGTAACTTCATAAACTTCTTGCTGATTTGTAATAACATTCTGTAGTTTTCCAGCAGCATGGAAAGGTCATTTGAAGGTGAACTTTTTGCTCTTGTGCAAATGGATGAGATGAAACACTGTATGTAATTCCTGTACACCTAAAGACCATGTCCAGTATTTAGGAAGATAAAATGTAAAGTGCTAATGACTGGAAATCAAATTATGTTTTTCGGTACCTTTTAGCTACATTTTCAAAAATATTACAGTTATAATGCAAACAATGGACTTGAAATCCATAGTTAGAAACAACAGTTGTTAATCAGTGTTTTGGAATAATAGGCCATGGTTTTAATGGTAACTAAGAGGCCTACCAATAACTGCTGAGCACAGCTAATTTGTTGGGGTTATTTCTCAGACAGTATAAGGCTATGTCCTCCAGTATGACTCGTAATGGACTTTTTTGTCTCTGGGCTCAAAAATTGATGTTTTGCTCCTAACCTCTGGATTGCACATGACAGTTTCCTTGCATTCCCCTCAGCATTTGCTACTTTACCTTTAGAAAATGAGTAAATTTTTCTCCTTTTGCATTCTGGAAACTGCATCCTATAAAACAAATAGCATCAGAAGCGCCCTAAGTCATAGGAGAAATACTGTAGGAAGTAATACTAGACAAAAAGACTTGTGATAAACAGAGTCAACCTGTAAGTTTCAGTGAACAGAGCACATGCTTTCTGAATTGACATCCAGTGAGATACCCAGCTGGAGGTGTTCACTTCAGGGGTAGCAGCAGGTTTACCAAGAGGGCTTTTATCAACTCCCACTTAGAGAGAATGAGCCCCCGGCAGGGGAGGAACTAGAATGCTCAAGTTCCTGCTCACTAATCACATTCTAGCCACAGCAACTAGCAGTAGAATATCATCAGTAGAATTGATATTAAAAGAAGCTCTCTAAGCTGTCAACAGGAAAAGGCAATTATTTGTTTTGCCTTCCAGTAGTCATAGGTGAGCACAACTTACCTACAGCACGTTCAAGAAAGTCACATAGTCACAGAATGGTGTCAGTCTGTCCTGGCATTGCAAAGACAAGTTGACTGCCTCTGCCCCTGAATAGCTAGCACTTAACCTGGAAAGTTGCTGGGAACAGAGTTGTCAAATACAAAACAGGGCAAGGTCATTTCAGGTAAGAGTGAAGGAAGAGCACAGGATGAGCAGAGTGGGATAAGGACATAAAGGGTAGTGTCTGCAGCAGCTGGCAAGAAGGTGGCGTGGAAATCAGTTAATGGCCTAGAAAGAGACGGATCTCTGAAGTAGTTATGAAGATGGAAAAAGTAGAAGACAGGCTGGAACATGGCAATTTGATAAACTTCACTGTAATACCATTGATAAAAGTGGAGTGGTAGAAATGACAAAGTCAAGGTTTGAAGACATAAGGAAAAAATTCCTGCAGTACTCTGAGATCCCAGTACTAGGTTATGCTATGGGTGTCAGCAAGGTTCTCAAAGTAAAATTGCTAGAAGAGGACTGACAAAAAGCTTTCTCTGGAGTTGTTGTAGCTTACTGATATATTTTGTTTCTTTTATAGGGCAATTGGCTATATAATGTCTACACTGTTCTACCCAATCGTCACCTTCTTACTCATCGCGATTTGTATTTCCTACTGGGCTGTGACAGCTGTGTATCCTTCTGTCTGTGTACCTATCTGGAGCAAGTCTTCTGGTCTGCAGGACCAGACAATTTTCTGCTATTTCACGTTAATTAAACCAATATTAAGAGGGCTATTTGGTCACTTAGCACTTACTCTTCTCTTACTCTTACACTTACACTTCTTCTTACTCTTCCTCACAGCATATCTACACATGATGTACAAATCAGACAGTGATTTTATTCAAATTAAAAAAAAAAAAATCCACTAAAATTCAGGCCAAGGCAGGGGGATCATACAAAACCTTGTGTACTGCATAAGGTTGACTCTAGGGGTGAAAAGGGCCCTCAGCAAGGAGTGAATATGGTCTTTATTGTGTTGTGTGCTCCACAGGCCTGACGTTAATGGTTTCTTAGTTAACTGGAGGTGGAGTGGGTTCTGTGTGTGTTTTGTTCAAAAAAATATGAGAAAGGAGTGAGAGAATATACAGTGCACTATCTTCTCTGAATTGCCTAAGAGCAACCACTGTTTGTTCCTGAACAGCAAGGGTTTGATAAGGATTAAAAAAGGGGAGAACTGCAATTTAAAAGCCAGCTGTTATTTCATATGCAGAGAGGGTCAGTTGTTGCTGTTCAGGGAGTGTTAATTCATCCTTATGGCCCGTATCTACTTCTGCCAAAATACAAGAACTACTGCATAGTCTGCCATGTCAAATATAGATGTTGAGGAGAGATGGGGACAATTTTCAAGGTTGTGCCCCCTGCCCATTCTGGTCAGGGGTTATTACAGCTCCAGGTATGAGTTTGCCTTAGTTCTCTCAGTAATAAGAGTACTTGGTCTTGTCTATCAACCCTTCAGATATATCTCTGCAGGGCAAGAGCAGATTTTCTGTTATTTACACAAGTTCTTTAGAGCTAGTGGTTACCCACCTCAGAACCCTAAGTTGCTCAAAAACCACAGTTCTGTGATTCCTCCTTAAAATATTTCGTTCAGTTTTCTGGCCACATCAGGAGAACCTGTGTATAAAGTAATGGCTAATCAAACACTGTGCAAGTATGCAAACCTAACTTGTGACCCGGAGGTAAGTGTAACAAATATTTACCCATAGTGAGAGCTATATTAATTGCATTTCTTAATCTCTATTAAATGCACTGCTAGTAAAAAATGTGCATATTTTAAGTAATGAGTCCCCATGTTAAATCTGAAAATATTACCTAATGTTCAAGTAACACTTTTTTGTTTTACAGACATAAACTAGGTTTTCTGCTAAACTGTCCTGTAAGTGTTAACATTCTAATTTACAGGGTGAGAAAGGAAAAGACAGAAATAAAATTTTATTGGGAAGATATTCTTGAATTTGTGAGGAGTCTGTTTTTTGGTCTCCCGGAGGCAGTGGTAAACTTCAAAAGCTGCACCCCAAACTTGCTCAGGCACTAGCCATGATTCGAAGCAGAGGCTTAGCTTCTTTTGGCACAATAATTACCTTTATGAAGCTGCAAAAATTTTTGTCCTTTTTTTTATAATTTTACCTTCAGTCATATGCTTTTACTTGTCTGTGGATTTGCATTTAAGGGTTCTTTAAAAGCTAGAAATATTTATCAAATGTTATGCAATGAGCAGGAAGTGATGTGTTAAATTTCACTGTGTTGCAGTGGCGATGCACACCGTGCTCGTGTCTAAACACTACAAAAGAAAGGAATTAGAACTTTTCTGGTTTAGTTTCATGTCTAAACCAAGCAAATACACGAAATGAACACTAGAAATAGGGAAAAGTAATTTGATGTAAAGATTACTCCTTTTTTTAATAGTCTGAGATACATAAGCTAAATTGTGACCACATCCACAGTTTGTATTAAATGGTATAGTTAAGTTTTTCATTTCAACCATGGCAATTTACCTGAACATCTGATTTGGCCTCTAGTTTTCAAGTAATTATTTTTTTTTTTAATTGAGCAGGTTTTCTTTACCAAAGCATTTATGTACCTTAAAACTAGATTCCTGAAATTCAAATTCCACTTATTCAAGTTTCAGGGATGTGGTGAACACATCCTTGTTTGCCAATATGTAGTTCAAAGTTAAGTCTTTACATAAGACTGTGTAAGTCCTTGATATGAATCCTTAAATATGTGAACAGGTTACATAGTGTTGCAGTTTTGAATGAGCTAATGAAACATCAAGCGCAGTTATGTTATTTGTATTAACCTGCTAAACTTCAGAGGCTATGTACGTAGAATTCATTGCTTATGATTGTGTTGTTTATTTTTCTTTCTATTTAGACTTTTAACACAACCAATGTGACTAAATTGTGCCCAGGTGCTCAGTGTACTTTTGCTTTTTATGGAGGAGAAAGCCTGTACCATAAGTACATCTTCATCTTCCAGTTAGCCAATGCTTTTGTCTTTCTCTGGCTGGTGAACTTTGCGATTGCACTGGGTCAATGTACCCTTGCTGGTGCCTTTGCCTCTTATTATTGGGCCTATCGAAAACCAGCTGATATTCCACTGTGGCCACTCTTCTCTTCGTTTGGACGAGCAATACGGTAAGACTGTGCAGCTGGAAGTGAGCCTTGCCATGTATCTGACAAGTGCTCTTTTTACATCTAGGGAAGCTATTCCTAGAGTATCATAAGAAAATGATTAGTCAGCATTAGGGTTTAATGTTGGTGGCAGTCAAGCCCCCCACAGGCATCTGCTTGCTCCCCAACAGTGGGATGGAGGAGAGAATCTGAAGGGTGAAAATGTGAAAACATATTGGCTGAGTTGAAGACAGTTTAATAGGTGAAAAAAAGCTGCATGCACAAGCAAAGCAAAGCAAAGAATTCATCCCCCATTTCCCACAGGCAGGCACATGTTCAGGCATCCCCAGTACAGCTTCTTCATGTATAGCAGTGTGTCTTGGAAAGACAAACTCTGTAACTCCAAATGCTCCCCTCTTACCCCTCCTGCCACCAGCTGTTGCTGCTGAGCACGACACAGGCTGGTGTGAGGTATCCCTGGGATCATTTGGTGTCAGCTGTCCTGGCCATGTCCCCTCCCAGCTCCTCATGCACCCCCAACCTGCTTCCTAGTGGGGCTGGGTGAGGAGCAGTCCTTGGTGCTGTGCAAGTGCTTTCAACAGTGGCTGAAACATGGGTGAGCTATCATAACTGTCCTGGTCAAAAATCCAAAATGTAGCACAAGCTGCTATGAAAGAAATTAACTCTAGTCCATCCAACCACCACAGCTGGGAAGGTGTAGTTATTAGGGGAAGGCTGAATCCTGTAGCCCTACAACACCAAGGCTGCTGCAGCTCCCTGCCCCTAGGTCCAATCAATTGTAATGCTAAGCAGATACTCCCAGTAGACACACACACAAAATACATGTATACAACATGTGTGTCCACAGATTGAGAGACAGACGCAGCACTCACGCCGTCCAACAGCACCAATGGCTTCATCCTGTTCCTCTGTGATAGATTGGGATGAAGGTCCATTAGTCTTATGTAGTTCCTATTAGTGGACCTTCACCTCTGATTTTATTTGTATATACATACACATATGCATACATATATCCATGTACATAGGCACATGTGTGACATAACAGCCAAATATTTTGTTTTTAGATACCATACAGGTTCGCTGGCATTTGGAGCCTTAATTCTTGCAATTGTCCAGCTTATTAGAGTAATACTGGAGTACCTGGATCACAAACTGAAAGGTGAGATTTATGAATCTGCCCTAAGTTGTTAAGACCTTCCTTGCTAAATTACTTCCTCACTTTCCCAAGCTTTTTTAAGCAAGGAAAGAGACTAATTCCTCATTATCCATTGTAGTTTCTTTTGAAGCCAGTAAATTTGTGTTCATTTACTCAAACTGAGTCTGTGCTCTTGGGAACCTAATGCAAAGTTCAGATGGGATATGAGTCTGATCTAATTGAAAGCTAGTGAGTTAAATTTGGTTGAGAGAGAGAGCCCAGGCCTAGAAATAAAGAAATAATGTCACATTTTAAGGTCGTCTTCTGAATAGCTTTCTACATTCTGAAGACTGTTCGTGAGTTCTGTGTATGATGTACTCTCTCCTGCTCTTTTCAGGTACTCAGAACTCCTTCACTAGATTCCTACTCTGCTGCCTCAAGTGCTGTTTCTGGTGTTTGGAAAAATTCTTAAAATTTATAAACAGAAATGCCTACATCATGGTATGTGCCGTGTCTGCATGTGGTCTCCCCTATGTAGGACACTAAAATATCCTAGACGCTACTAGTTGATCAGAAGCCAGCAGTACTTGAATCTGCTGAATAAATAATGGGATTTATGGGAGTTTTCAGTACATGCATGTGGTTCTACCATGAAAAAGTAAGATTTTTTTTTTCCTTCTAATTTCAACCTTTTTTTTTTCTCCTGTCTTTGTCCATCATTCTCACCCCCAGAATAAGTGGGAAGGGATGGAATAACTGGTTAACTCCCCCTGTAATTCAGTAATTGATATCCTGATTTCAACAGGAATATTAGCTTGTTTCATATTGCATGTTGACGACATTTCTGTTTGGAGGCAATATTTGAATAAGAAGGTCAGAAGGCATGTGATAATTGTATTTCCACCTGGAAGTTATAAGCACAAATTCTACTAGCATCAGCAGTTATATTTCTCTCAAATAAGCCTTCTTAGCTTCCAGATAAGAGAAGTTTGAAATCTTCACTAATAAATTAACATACACAAATTTCAGCCTAGGATGTTCTGGCTTGGAGACTCAATTTCAGTGATTGAATGGTACAGTCGCAGACTTCTTGTCTCAAAGAAGGTGGCTCCAGTGGGTCTATTACAACCTGTGTTGATGCAATTGATGTGTCAAATTATTGCCATCTTGAAGAGGAAGCGTTGTTTTTGACAATCTTCTTTACAGGTCATAAACTGAGCTGAGAGCTGTTCTAGTATATCTTACGCTGGTGGAGACTATTCCAGGAAGAAGTGGTTTTGTTCCTGAATAACTTTAGCTGCTTTACTTTATGCTGATTTCTTTTTCAGGGAAAGCAGCATCAGGTCCAAGGAGATAACTACAGAGATCAGCTCACTTCAGCTCTACAAGTGCCTATTCTTTTCCACTGACTATAAATCTAGTGTAGGTAACTAGCAAAGGGAGAAGGATCCATCAACTTGTACCTTTTTTGCTTTGCTTGGCAAACTAAGTACTGAGTCTACTACCTGTGAGATCACAAGGGGTGGCGTGCTCATCACCAGGTGACTTGAAGGGGAATAGTATTCTGTCCCAGCCTGATGGGAAACACTGAGAAGTAGCAGGGGACTGAGGAAAGTGTTTCATGTTCATTTGAGTTTCAAGGCCACGTATTAGGGAGAACTATGCATTACATGCAGATAGATCCTTGCATACAAGAAGGTATCACAATTATTTAAAATACTTAACAGCTACTGTTATTTCGCAGATTGCCATATATGGTAAGAACTTCTGCACCTCGGCAAAGGAAGCATTCTTCTTGCTCATGCGCAACGTGGTGAGGTAAGGGACTATCTCCTGGTCCTTGGGAATGTCAGGAGTTCCTGCTATTGCACTCTGTGGGCACACTTCTTTTCTCTCCCATATCTCCTCCAAGTAATGAGTGCTGCTTCTGTCCTCAGAAAACTAAAACTAATACCAAAAGCTGATCTAAAATATTTTGTCATCACTGTAGAATTACAATATTTATTAATTTTGCTTTTAAATTCAGTAGAATGGTGAAACAAAACAACTCACTAAAGTCTTTCTGGGCCCTTTAATATCTTTATGATAATTGATTAATTTACGTGTCTCTTCTGTTAGATAATTAGTATTGAAGAATGTATTGTTTACAAACTTTTGTTGAAACCAGCCTTGGATCTGTTGTCCGACTTATCCATTCTTTAGATCCTGGGAAATTAGAGTGGCCCTGACTTCTTACACTCAGTGTGTAACAGCAGGCTCTCCAGTACAGTAACCTGTGCAGAGTTGATGTCATCTCATGGTTTTGTTGTGATTGGTCCTTTAAATTCCCAAGTATCCAGTACACTGTAACAATGCCTGCAAGAAACAAGTAGAGTCCCTGAGAGGAGACCTGCAGATACATGGTAATGGGGTGCTCATCATCTGCCACAGGCTTGTTTTTTGAGCTTTGGTCCACTTGGTCTGAGAAAGGGAAAGCAGAAAAACCTAAGTTTTCAGATTAATTCAGAAATCTTATGAGTTATTGGAGAGTGGAAGTAAAGAAGACAGGATACTTTCCTTTCAAAAAGATTGTCTTTAACAACCAGATCTCCTCTGATGCTTGGAAATTTCCTAGCCGTTTTCTCCACTACCAAGTGTGTTGCCAAACTCCCTGTTCTCATCAGTACTTTCCTTCATTGCTCCTGGCTCCTCCTTTGCTACTGTAAGATCAAAAAATAATGTGAGAATACCTTAAGAGCTGGCCATATTGATGCAACAGCACACAATCTAATTACCAAACAAGAGACAGGGTAAAACTGCTTAGAGGGTTTAAAGCATTAAGTGAAGGGCTGGGAGGAGGAGAGAAATGGAGGGCAAGGCTGAAAGAGGAAAGTGGAAATGATGCTTAAGAAAGAAGAGGAAAGGACTGGAGTTGGGAGATGGAATACCTTCACTGTGTTACCCTGCACTAGGTATTGTGCATACTGAGTAATGCCTGTGCAACAGAAAAGAGAAGCTGCCTTTATTTCCTTACAAAATATCACCTCTCTGCCCTTTATGATTTTGCTCTTAATCAGTAAGAACAACAGTTAAAAGCTAGACATATGATTCTGTTGTTTCAAATAAAGATGTTTTTATCTTGTGTATTTTGCTAAATCTGAACTCGGAGAGGTTAATGATGATTTGTCTCTTTAGTAGTTCTTAACATTTATTTTTCACAGTAGTCAGTACTGAATGTTACTATATCCATAATGGTAATATGACCCTCAGTGCTGTCAAGAGGTTGATGCTACAAAGTTTATTTTTCATCCCATTATTTATCTGCAGTTTCTGATTAGACAGGCTGGCAGGACATTGAGCAGAAACTCCCTGCTGTGCTTCAAGGAAAGCTGCAGATTTATTGTTAGCTTTTCTGTCTGCTTTCTTTCATCTGTGATTATCTTCCTGCTTAGAGATCTCCTGCCTTCGGTGTTGTACCAGGACATCTTAAAACAGTAGATTTGGGGTCATGAAAGATGGCCAGATACGACCAAGTGAAAAGGAGGCCTACCAGCAATCTATATAAATACTGCTTTTTGTTTTGATGTCTACTTCCCCTATTCTAGCCTGGCTTATCTGTGCCCATAGAAGTAAGGCTGAAATAAAAATATTTTGAAGTTTTGGGTTGGTTGATTTTTTTTTTAAACCAACTGGAGGAATAAACAGTCTTCCTGTCAGTCCTGTAGCAGCATGGCTACATTAAGGTCTTACTCAACAAAGGCTCAGTGCTTTTTTGCCTCCTGAGACTGCACTGTAGCAACACCTATCTCAGCACTGCCTGTTTGTGGTGCTGTGTTGTCAGCCTGTAAAACCAGCAGAAGACAGCTTCTGGTCATGTTTTGCAATTATCCATAGATTTAAGGAGAAAGAATACAAATGTCTGGTTTGTGATGATTATGTATCATTTGTCCTTTGCTAAACAGGGTTGCAGTTCTGGACAAAGTTACAGACTTCCTTCTATTTCTGGGAAAAATCCTTGTTGCTGGTGGTGTAGGTAAGCTGGTTGGATTTTTTTTTCTAAATTGTATGCTTTGTTTTCTGGTACCCACAAGCATGCCTGCCATATTCATATTTGCTTAGTTAACAGCAGGAGGTTCTCATTGGTCTATTTGGAAATTTGCTTCTGTTTTTTCTAGGATTTGCTAGATTGAACTAAAACCTTTTTTTCTTTTTTCTTTTTTCTTCCCCTTTCTACTCCCTGCTGAGCACCTGGTTTGCCTTGACAGTATCTTTTCCATAATTGCTTTTACAGCTCTTGCATGTGTGGCTGGTGCAAGGACTTCTGCAGCCACAGCATCATAGTTGAATCAAACAAAATCCACGTCCAATAAGTCAGCCACAGTCAGTTCTCCTTTTGTAAGAAGTGAGCAAAACTTCAAATGAGATTCACCTGGTAATAGACAACTGCCTACAAGATGTGGTGGTGCAGGTCTGCAGGAATGGACCTGAAGCTCTGCTGTATTCGAGCCCATTATAGTTATAAGCTATAGTAAAAAAAATAGAATATTTCTAGCCTCCTTATAGGATTTTCTTTGTTATCAATAAATACCAAGTAGAGGATTCATGGTTTTCTGTGACAGAAAAATGTTTTTTCTATTTTTTAAATGAAGTACTTTCAGAAATTCAGGTTGGCAGTGTTCTGTTGTGGTTTTTCCAAATTGTCACATAGTTTCAAAAAACTATTTTACAAATAACCACATTTGCATTCTGTATACTTTCAAAGTTAACTAATTATATTTTAATCAGAAGTAAAACTAATACCAAGAGCTGATCTAAAATATTTTGTCATCACTGTAGAATTACAATATTTATTAATTTTGCTTTTAAGTTCAGTAGAATGGTGAAACAAAACAACTCACTAAAGTCTTTCTGGGCCCATTAATATCTTTATGATAATTGATTAATTTACGTGTCTCTTCTGTTAGATAATTAGTATTGAAGAATGTATTGTTTACAAACTTTTGTTGAAACTAGCCTTGGATCTGTTGTCTGTCTTATCCATTCTTTAGATCCTGGGAAATCAGAGCTAGCATGGGAATCACTAATTGCCTGTGCTTCTTGCAGGTGTTCTGGCATTCTTTTTCTTCACACAGAGAATACCAGTCTTTGCACAGGAAGTGCCAGTGCTAAATTACTACTGGGTACCATTGTTGGTAAGGCAGCCATTTAATTTCCTGAATGCTTGGGGCAGTTTGGGGTGCTCAGACTACTCAGGGCATCATCTGGGAACAGCTTCTTTGCTCAGTGTCTCAGTAGCATAGTATCCACCCAAGTGAGGACTGAGCTGCTGCACTCCAGTCCTTGGAATCCTTCAGGTGGAAGTGGAACTGCAGTGGCTCTGAATCTTCAGAGAAATGAGGTTTCACATCTCCTCAGATTTCCCAGACAGCGAGACACTGATGACAGTATGGCTTCTAATGAGAGAGACTTGCAGTGCATCTCTTTCTCCTTTTGTAGGCCCCCTGCTTAAACTTCAGAACATCTCTAGGCTGAGTGGTTCTTGAAGGAGTTCAGAATATTCTTGGCATATATTCTCGGAGGTTGAAATAGTTCCTGTTTGGAACTGTTTCCAGCTGGAAGACTAGAAGCTGCAGGTGTTAGAATGCAGTGTCTTGAACCTGTGATCCCTGTCCACAGCAGTAGTAACCTTTGGTAGAAATACAGAGCTGACATTAAATTCTTCTAAATTTGCTTAGCAGATTGGGCTTCTGACTTATGTTAATACCATCACAGTGGTTCTGAAAGAAATTTGGGGGTTTATTGTGGTTTGTTTTTTGTAGACAGTCATCATTGGCTCCTACCTAGTTGCACACGGGTTCTTCAGCGTCTATGCAATGTGTGTTGACACACTTTTCCTCTGCTTTTGTAAGTACTATGTTTTCTTTTAGTAATACCTGCAAGTCATGGAAAGAAGAGTAGAAAATCACCTTATCCATTCCTTACAGAAGTCTGGTGACATACTAGCAAACTGGACAAAAACTTAGCAGCATCTTCTTTTCTCTGTGATACAGTCTTCTGTGCTCTAGTATTCAAATTTAATTACTTTAAGAAGTGTAAGGTAGCTTTATGGTTTATGGAAATATGTGGCTTTTGTTTTCCAGATGTTCCTTAAATTTCATTAAGTTTGCTTTTGGGTGCTTTGTGAAGAGGCATGTACAGAACTGATTTGCTTAAGCGTCTTGACAATAACAAATATATTCTTTGGTGTATACTTTGTTTTCAGTTTAATAACCCTGAACAAAGTATGCTGAATTACCTCAAAGATTCTGTAAAATACCATGTGAAACTAACTGTCCCTTGGACTCCCAATAGCAAACAATCATGGGCCCTGTTAAATGCTGTTGAGTCAGAGCGTACTAAAATCACAAAAGAAATCTGTTGGTCTTGAATTAGGATATGATTATAAGAAGCAGACATCCTTAGTGTGTAGTACCTTCCATGTGCTGTATTTTTCTATAATGAAAGCCATTCTGGTAGGTCCAAGAAGAAGTTAATTACATGGTAGTGATTGTTCTTGCAACTTGCAAATTGTATTACAATACTAAGGGAAATAGTCATAGGCTTGTTCTTTCATGAATATGCACTATGGATTACTGAAGTGAGGTAAACATGGTAATACTGGATCTTTAAACACTCACTTTAACTTTGCTTCCCTAGAAACTAGGTTAGCAGGGATTCTGAAAATTGCCAAAGAATCACAGGGACAAGATCAGTTAGAAAACTCAGAACTGGTATCCAGTTGAGTGCTACATCCTATTTCTCTTGTGTTATGAACTTTGAGCACAGGCAGACATAGCACAGACATAACACTCAAAAAAATAAGCTAAACGATACCTAATAAATAAATTATTACTGTTACTTATTTATTTATTTGGTTATTTAGAATGAAATGGGTTATAGCAAGTTTGTTGGTGTGCTCAAAACCTAAAAGATTCTCTTTTTAGTTTATTCCAGAGACACATGGTATATATTGCCATGGAGATATATTAAGATTTGCCTCCTCTAGCTTCTTTGGCCATTCCTTACAACTCAGGCTCCCGTTTTGGCTGTGCAGATCCAGCTGTCTGCCTCTGCAGGGCTGCAGTGGCAGTGACTGTGCTTCAGTGACACCCCACTGCCCATTGGTGTGTAATTAATTGTTCACTGGTCTGTCACTGCTGCATGGCACCAGCTGGGCTGAACCCTGACTGGTGATTTAGACATGACCTTCTGTAGGATAGAAAGTAACATCTGCCTTGTTTTAAACTCATATTCTGTTCTGCTTCCCATGCTCCCATTAAGTAATGAACAATAGATCAGGTAGAATACTATTAATTCATGGCAACAAATTTTTAAATGAACTTTATCTTAAGCAGTGAAAAATCGTCCAGTTTTAGAAAGTGCTTAACTCCATGGCTGTCTTTGTGACACATTTTCTAAAAAGAGATTTCCAAAACGCCAGGGTTCAGTGGAAGAATGAGAGTTTCTGAAAATTTCCACCTATACTGCCAAACCAAAGATCTGGAGAATAAAAAGCATATATTGCTATCATTAAAAAATGGCAAGATGTTTGTGTCTCTGCATCACGTAAAACCTCTTGTGGTCTAAGAAAATAGAAATTTTATAATGTCCTCCATCAATTAATAATAAAGCTGAATTACCTTGATTGAGTTTCTTTTAATGTTGGGTCTTTTGCTCTCTCCTTGTTTCTATTCTGTTTGTGTCTGTGTGTGTGGACGTACTGCTGCTTCCTTTTTTGACTGGTTTTGCTGTGTGAATTCAGGTGAAGACCTGGAAAGAAATGATGGATCTACAGCAAAACCCTACTTCATGTCAGCCAGCCTCCACCGAATTCTAGGGAAGAAGAAACTAAGCCCTAAGAAGGCAGTGAGACAGTGAACACTAAACCTCAACATCAAAAAGTGTCACTTTTAAGCAAAACGTGTATAAAGTGGGCAAAAGTAAAAACTGTAAATGATGCTTCTGGTTAATGGGTGATTTTTTCTCCTTTTGCTTATATATTAAAAAAAGAGCAACATTGCTAACATTTGACTAGTTTAAATGCTTAAACTAACAGCTATGAAAATGAGGCCACATTTTAGTTTATAGAGTGCCTATGAAAAGGAAAATGTAAATTTGAAACTTTTATAAGTGTATAATCATGTTTTAATAACTTTTGTAATACAAGTTGCTGCCTTAGATGACAGCAGTTTTGATAATGTTTCTTCTTATAAGTGTATATTTGTAAAAGAAATTCAGGCAATTTTTTGAAAGCACTAATGTATAACCTAATTAGCCATAAAAAAGATAGTTTGAGACTCTAGTTAACGAGGAGATGGTACTAAATTTGTAAATATGGTGCTATGATTGTATTTTTTTGTACAAGCTGGTTCACAGCTATTTAAACTGTGATTATACATGCATTAATGATTCCCTACACTGAAAAATGTAGTGATATTTTAATCACATCCACAACTGCATCTTTTAAGACATGATGGTACCCTGCAGTTCCCAAAGAAGGTGGTCAGAAAAGACTTTAGTCAATACTGCTTAAAGTGAAGTTTTCTGGGAGTTGTGCTTAAAAGATGATATAACTGAAAGAAGGTCCCACTGCAGCTGAAGTGATTTGTGGTTCACACAAATGAGGTTCCATCTGGTACAAGATGGTGAATGTATAATTTTTAGCTGATGTCTAAGAGAGATGCACCTGTGTTAATATCCCCCTATCCCTGACAAGTCTCTGATTGTGTTCTGTGTTACAAGGAAGTTGAGCTTCACTGAAAGGAAAACTAAATGCAGTCTTTTTTTTGATTGAAAGAAAGTCTTTGCTCTGTGTGTGTGCACAAGGAGTTCCATTGCCCCTGCCCATCTTAGAAGGGCTCCTGCCAAGCCATTGGAATGACTGTGGGTGCAGAGGGCCAGGGCTGCACTTCCTGCACATTTCGTGCTCCCAGTGGCTCGCACAGTAAGGTACTAGGCCACTGAATTCAAGTCTTCTCATGGTACAGGATGAATGATTCAACTACTGAGAGATGCTCTGAAAGATTTAGTTTGCTTTTTGATTCTTAAATTTGCCCAGTCATTAGTACAAAGTCATTAATACACCTGTTGGTAGAAAGTGCAGTAACGTTTGATGTGGTTTGTGACCTTCCCAGTGGTGGAACTGTCGCTGCCGTTAAGTAACAGCTCTGCTGATGGAAAGTCTTAACACTGGAGAGTTTCTCAAGTCTGTTACTGCCACGACTGAGCTAAAAAGATTTTAATTTATTAGTTTCCTGGAGGAGCCAAGGACCCAGCCATAACTGAGGCCTGTCCCTAGTTTTCATGGATTCCAGTGTACTGAAGAAGTTATTCCAGTACTGTCCACTTTCCAGGAGTGGCATGTGCCATACATTTGCCAGTTCTGTGACAGGAGTTTAGCACTTAGAAATACTTTTCTAACCCTAGAAGTCCACTTGTGTCACAAAAAGAAATGCAAATTCTTTTCCAGATTATTTGAAGGCAAGTTTCTGGGGAAAATTTACTGACCATCCACATCCCGATGGGATTTTGCTCTCTTACTCAGCTCTGGTTTGTGATGACTGTGATCACTGCAAAGGCAGTAACACTGTCCTTCTTGCTGCGGGTGTGGGGTCGTGTTGATGCACAAGTGACCACCATCCACATGCTTGCAGTCATGGACATGGTAAGACCTTGAAATTCAGTGACCTGAGGTGCAGGTGGGAGTGGCCTTGTAAGCTTTCTCTGTGTTCCAATGGATTCTGGAGCCCTTTTCCCTGAAGCAAAAATGAGGGGTTTAGTGTAGGACTCAAATAATAGATAATAAAGGCATGTGGTTTCAAATGTAGCTACTGATTATAGGCACCTTTAGATTTTGGTAACTCCTCCTGAGATACCCTAGAGTAAACTTGACTTTCAGAAAGGACTGAGAGTCCTTTGGAAAAAAAAAAGGACTCCTGAGGGATGATTTTCATTGCTGCCGCCATCATCATCATCATCATCATCATCATCATCATCATCATCATCATCGTCATTCCTTTCTCATTATGTGCATGGCATGGATTACACAACCCCCTCCATGATTCTGATACTTTCTGAGAATTAAGTCAGTAGCTTTCTGGGGGTATGTGTAACCATTCTGTGATTAAAGAGGCTGTTCATCTCATTAAAATCCATGTTCTAAAGCTTTTTTTTTTTTTTTTTTTAATACTACTGATTAATTTTCAGCTACAGAACTTGCATTACATAATCTATATTTCTACTGGACTTGAGTGTCTTACTGGGAGCTCAACTGAAAAAGCATATTGCTGAATATAGATTGCTTTTTTATCATATGAATGTAACCACAGAGTTTACCAGGAATAAAACATAATAGAAATAGTATACAGTTATTTGATCAGAAAACTTTTGTAACAAACCTATGCATTTACTAAAGGAATTTCTAAAAGTGAAAGTTTTAAATTGTATTATTATTTATATACAGTAAAAAAATATATATGTATAAATTTGCTCCTCTCACTATTTTGTGAAAGTATTTAGAATGTAACTGATCATTTCTGAGAAGAAAATTTAAAAGCCATTTTCTTGTAATGTAATTATGAGAACTGTGAAAATACAAAGCAATACCATGTAGATTTTGCAATCAATAAATTCAGTAAGTAAGTAGTAATTATTTAATCTTAAAATTGGCTTTCTAAAAATAAATTACCAATAATTACTAACTCAAAATTAATGCAAATATTTAATTGGGAAAGATTCACCTAAGATGTTTCAAGACTATCTTATTATAATGGTTCCTAATTAATCCTTTGGGCCAGAGTCTGCGGATGTGCACCACAGAGGAGGTACTAAAAATGACATTGATGGATTTGGACTTTTACTTCGTTGCTTGGTTCAGTATGAAATTCAGAGTTCCATTTTTTACTTTAGAGGGTGGAACGTGGTAAAATATGCCACATGCTTTGCTGCTGAGCTGCTGAGGCCGTGAGTCAGGGGCAGGCCAGGCACCCTCTTCCCAGGGGGAGCTGTGGAAAAGCAGGTGGATCTGAGGAAGGACCCTTTTACCTGAGTAGACAAAAAGAACGTTCTCAAGATTACAAACAAGCAGAATGTAGAAACCAAGACAGTAGAAAGCACCTGCTATCACATCCATGTAATCACGTTTGTTTAGCTTGCTTTGGATTCATTGTATCTCCCTAGAGCATATTGCTGAATGGCTTTCATTTACATGTTTTATACCAAAGTTTTAATGTCAAGCCTTCAAGTTTTGTAAAAATGAACAAACAAAAAACACCAAAAAAACCCAAACAAATGAAAAACCATGGAAACAAAACACAAAAATAAGAAGATAGGATAATTTCTTTTGCTGAGGGTTGTTTTTTTTTCCAAACAGTATTCAGCAGATGATTCTTGGGTGATCCAAGGATGCTGAATATTGTTTTAGATGTTAGTATTTAATGAAATATTTTACTATTGCATGTTCTGCCATAGAGCAGGAAAAATATTTTGGTGGATGCAATGTCAGGCTGATTCTGAAATAGTCAATAAGCGTTCTTCCACAAATGGGCTGTCAAGAGAAATGATTATGAAGAATAAACTGACTGTTTTTGAGTAACCCAGAATGTTTCCCTATGACCAGTTGCTCAGCCTGGACAGCTGTGTCCTTGCAGACAAAGTGCCTTACTGGCTGTTACTTCACCTGGCTTACATTTTGGAATTCATTTATACCATGTAGATGACAAAACAGAAAAGGCTAGAGAGGAAAACCAACACTTTATTTCAAATTGGCTAACAAAAAATGAACTGTAGTAAGGATGTCAGATGTGTTTGCACCGTGTGATGCAGCACCCATCATTTCCCTGTTGCTGTTGTCAGATTATGAAAGTTGATGGTATGGTCTGGAAGAAAACATGACAATAGTGTTGCAAATAAATGAAAACAATGCAAGACTGTTCCATTTTTATACAGTAGATTTTAAAAATAGCTTTAATTTGTGGTATAGTGGACTTCTGAGTAGGGCCTGTTCTGCTTTCTGTTTACGATGATCATGCGTGTTGTACCTGTGTAACTGTGGGTAGAACTGGGCTCTTGCTACTTACAACAGAAGGAATAAAGCTGAAAAGTACATATATATTACTGTAACACATCTATTTGCGTGTTTATAAGCATAAACTTCCTTCTCCATTTCAAGACTGATAATTTCCTATTCTGGAACCGTTTTATAAATTGTTCTGAATTTTTAAACTTTTGATACAGGCAATGATTTTTGGGGTAATATGTAATTTGTACTGCACTGTAAACAATTAGAAAATGAGTGTTTCTTTATGTTCAAGTAACACTAGTGCTACTAATATTAAAATTGTCTGTTACTCTATGCTACAAAATGTCCACATGCATTTGTCCCGAATAATGAGTTTTAAAACCATAAAGAATGGCTCTTTGATGTTTAAGAAATGAAAGGTAGGTTACTGTTTCATTAATATGATTCTTAAGATTGTATTGTTTTGCCAAAACCGAATTAACACGAGCACAATGATTTGAGCTCTAAAACCCTGTTGCTTCTGCTATGCAGAAATAGAGTCCTATTGTTTAAATATCTTTGATAACGGAAGTGCTTAATTTTGATGTTACTTCACCGTTTTCCAGTTCTTGGGGATTGTTCTAATAAAGATTTCGATATAAGCTGGAGTGCGTCTGCTCTTGGTTGGAGGGGCATTCTGGGGTTTATTTATAGACCCAGATGGAGGGTTGTTTGTTACATTTTTTTTTCATTTCAATTTAAATTTTTTGAACCATGTAATAATAAACCATACTGGATTTTATCTCAATCAGAATTGAGATGTTATATAAAGCAAGGTGTATGGCTGAAATGACACCATAGAACTCAGTAGAAATCTTTTTTGGAGTTTAGGAGGCTCAAAGTCATATTTCCCCCAGTCCTCGTGAGAAGTGAAACCTTTATTGTACACCATGAGTTGGCAGAGCATTGCAGGCAGATGACTCTCTTGCATATGTTTTTTTCTGGAGGACAAGAAAGGAGAAAGGCCACCACCAAACCCCGTGAAAAAGCTTTTCAGGGATGGGAATGGATTTCAGCAGAAGGAAGAATTTGGACTCAAGGTTAAGGTATGCCTTGTAAGTCACTCCATATGTGGGGAGCCTTGTCTGAAGTTCCTTCTGGCATTCAGCATTCCCTGCAAGGGGACCTTGAATGAGCAAAGCAAATTTTTGAATTAGCAAAGCAATCTGGTATGACTGTGTGTTTGGGATTCAGTGGCTGAAAAGCAAATAAATGCAGACACACAATCTGTGCACGTATAGTTGTAGCTTATATCATTTAAGGGAAAATGAGTGTGTACAAGGCTTATACCATAGGATGCTATTTTTTAATGAGGGTTAAATGCTGTCAGTGTTGGTGGGGACTGGTTGGTTTGTGCTGTCCAGTCACTGGCCCTGAGTAGCAGCACTTGTTCAGTCCAGCTCTGTGCCACCAGCAGTGGTAGGCAGCTGCTGGAAAAAGGAACTTTTGACAAAGTTGTGGGTTTGATCCCTGTATGGACTCTTCACTTAAGAGTTGGACTCAATGATTTTTGAAGATCCCTTCCAACTCTGAATATTCTGTGATTCTGTGAAAGCAAATACTTATGGAGAGGAGAATGACACAGCCCAGGAAGTTTAGATGTGGGCCAGTTCAGTCCAAACTAGACAGTGAAAGGTGAACAAGCAAAAGTGATCTTCAGAAGAACATTGGTGTTCCCTGAGCCCAGGTTAGCAGCTAGACTGACCAAGGCCATGCCACGTGGGAAGAGGTACATTACAGTTGCTTGGAAGAGATAAAAGTCACTACTGGTCTATGGTGAATCTCCATGAAAGCATATTTACTTTTGTTTCTGTTTTATTTGTTTGGGTTTTTTTCCTTTTAACATTTAATCAGATGCAAATTTGGCAAACAAAACCTGCATGCTTTTTGTTCTGTAAAGCATTGGTGTAAAACTCAATTTTGACCATGCCAGAAAGTAACAAAGCAGTAAAACGTTGTATAGGTTAGAAAACATTGCATGAGTTCAAGTGATCATGTATAGCCTTGCAGAATCTACCACAGTGTACCCAGACACTGGAAGCTACAATTGTAATATAAAAATTATTTTAAGGGGATTCTGGAGCGTAGAGGAGCATTAAAAATATTTTATTTTTTAAACTAGCATCGGTATCTCCTGTTAACACATGCAGTCTGTTGGAACTGACTGCAACTATTAGTTGTGTTGTCCTCCTTCAGAAAATGTCAGGTTTACTAACAAAATTGAGTTCTTGCCTCTTTTAAAATTTGTTTTCAGACTGATGGGTTTTTTATCTCACGTGTTTTTCTTGCTACTCACATTACATTTAAATCTAATGTTGGCTGCATGCCACAGAAAGTTTAATCCACATCCAGATTAATTCAAAACCTACCTGGAGCTTTTTCTCATGTATAAGCAGTCTGCTCTCCAGTCTTTTCTAGGGATCCTACTTTTGCACAATTTGTTCTTTTTGGTTAGCCAAGAGGAATGTGCAAGTCTCCCCAGCAGTCCTGTAACATGGACTGGTGACCCACACAGCGTGGCCACTCATTTTCAGTCAGTGGGTTTGTTTTGGGATGTTCTGAGCACCTTGTTCAGGGAGGTGCCCTCTCTGGCACTGGTGCCAGCTGCTCAGGGAGAGAAGAGAGGCTGCCTCACTCTTGCTCTGGCACCACGAGTTGTCATTGTGCTGCAGTTGTTTTGGGCCACAGTGACAGTGCAGCAGTGGAATTTCTGCTAAAGAAGGAAATGGTAATGTAATTGACCTGTGAGAGTCAAACAGACCCTGGTCATAAATATGAGATCAAAATATTTCTGGTTTTGTCTCAGCCAGCGTCTGATGTGCACCATCTTCGTGGTTTGATTTTGCAGATAAATGTTGCTTTTCGTGCATTTTCTGCGAAATCCTGGCAGGTTCCTTTACAAGTCCACACATCTGCAGATAACTTGGAGAAGGAAAGGATTGTTTTATACGGAGCTTCATAATGTAGTTTCTGGTTGCCATCATTTTCAACACATCTGACCAACTCAATTTCCTGTCTTGAATCAACTTTCATTTCATGAAGTCCCAGGTTCTCATTTCTGTTGGTTTGGCTGGGCCCTGCAGGCAGTCTGTTTTAATTTTAGAGTCTGAAAGAGGCTAAGTTTGGAAAAGAATCCAAGTCCTCCCAGGAGAATGGTCTGTACTTATTTTGCTCCAAATGATAATGTCAAAAGGGTTTTGTAGTTTTTATTTTACTTTTTGTTTGTTTATTTTAGTTTACAAAGTTCCACTTTCTTAGAGAAATACTGACAATTTGAACAATCATGATATTGGTATGTTTAAACTCACAAGTGGGTTGCTTTTTTGAGGACACTAACAATGGTCCAAAACAGATTAACAAATCATAATATAACAGTCAGCTGCAGTGGTTCTGGGTCACCAGAGCTTAAAAAATTTTGTTGTTAAACTCCTTGTAAGTTTTATATTAGTGGCTCTTGTATTGCAGTGGCAACTCTTTCTGAACTGATGTTGTCATAAACACTGCATGGGCATATTTGAATGTATCAGTGGAGCGTGTCTGAGCATCTCAGTCACCTGTACAAATTCCTGCAGAGACACTGAAGATCAAAGTGCACGTTGAAAGGTAACATTTGTGTGCATTTAACTATGCATAACATAGATACACACTTCTTTGATCTTAAAATCATATTTTGGCTAAATGCCTGTATCCATATGATAGGAATGCTAGTATTTCTGCTGATTGTTTCTGAAAATGGTAAAAAAAAAAAAAAGTGGCTGCTAGTGATTCCTGCATTCAGCATATTACAGCTTACATATTATTTATGTATCTAACTGATGACCTGCTAACTTAAACAAAAGTCAAATGCTTCCCTGTAGTAGCTATCTTAAAAATGCAATGGCCTAATTTTAAAATAAGAAAATGTGTTATTTTTTAATATACTAGTATACTGTTACTTGTCCCAAGTTTCCCCTGTTTTGGTAATAACCTTTTCTTTTGGGAGGCTTGGAGCAGGAGACATCTTTCTCCTTTCTGAGATTAACTTGGGAAATAAGATTGGTGCAGCTGCATCACATGGCAGCTGTTCCATCCTTCAGGAATGTTTCTGTTGCAGTACGGCAGTGTTTGAAGCACTAACACCAGCTGCTGATGGCTCTGGCACAGGAAGACTCAAAGCCCAGATTCTCTGCTGCAGTCTCCTATTTTCAGTGCAGTCTTCATGTTCCTAGCCCCTGCTCATGCACTCAACAGTAGCAAAAGATGAATGGTCATGCTTCCCATTTTCACAGGAAAATTGCTCCCCATATACTTTAATCCTGTTCTGCCCTTGGAACCAAACACAAAGAGGTGTCTCATAAATAAGCGTAAACTTGATTTTGTTTCAGGCAACTGAAGCTAATTCAAATAAGAGTAAAGAATTACTTTTCCTTAAAGGGGCTCAGTGCAAGCCAAGTTGCATTATAAGTTACCAATTTATGTTAGCATCTAAATTAACATTATTTAGCATTTAACTGGTAAAACTTCAGCCTATCAGACAAATGAACAAAAACTAGTTTGTCTACTGCTATGCATGCCCTGTGGTAGCATGCAGATATATGGAACTAGCTTAGGTACTGAAAATGGCATCTGGAATTCAGAATTTTACCCAGGGCATTTAACTTAGGAGTTACATATGCTCAAATAAAATGTGAGGCCAGTCAAGTTTCACTACAGCCCCCTATCTGGAGTGTTTTGTACAAAAAAGAAAAAAAAGGCCAGATAATAAAGGCCTTGACAAACCACTAGGCCAGTGCAAGAAGATTGCTTTGGCTGCTCAGATTAGCTCAGACATCTATGAGCAGCACTTAAAAGAGTACCAGAACTTTATTAATTCAAAGTTCTGCTCACAAAAGTCACCAACAGAGAACATTATCTTTTCCAAATTAAAATGGTTTGACCAGCACTGTTAAGGAATTTCACAGAGTAGACAGTAATGCATAGTTGGGAGAGGAAAAAAGGGATATGGACAAACACACCCTTCCAAAGTATGGTTTCCTTCTGATGCAGACAACGTTTAAGTGAGCAAGAGGGAGCTGGCTGTCTTAAGTCATTGAAGGAAACTAGTCTTTGAAGACAAAAGTCACTTGAATTTATGGTAACCTTTGTGCATCAAATTAGTGTGTTAAAACATGCTCTACAAGTAAGTCTTCACACATTAACAGTTCTAAACACAATAGACTGTAGTGCTTTTGACTGAATTCCAGTCATTGCTCATATGCAGTTGTAGGAGCATCCGTGGAGGGCAGGGAGAGGGAACTCTGCAGACCTGAGATATTCTAGAACATGTGGTTTTATTGCAAAGGTCGTGGGTAAAAAGGGCCTTGCCTTCAGCCACCAGCCTCGGCTGAAGGGTAGTCCCAAAGAGTGAGGGAGAGAGAGAACAAGAGGGTAAGGGGTAAGAGAGGAGAGAGCAAGAGATCCAGAGAGAGGTGGCAGGGGTCAGAGCACAGGGGGAAGAGAGCTAGAGAGAGCAAAGAGGACGAGAGTCAGAGAGCGAGGTCTTTGTTACAATACGTTATATCTCTTTTTGTGTTGGATATTCTAATTTACACTAACCAACCAGTACATGACACAAAACCCTATAGAATCTACATATAGCCTATAAGAACTACTACATTACCATACTGTGTTATATTTTAAACTCTAAAAACTACTCTTTAGACTTTTTTCTTTTGCTACATTGACCTTTGGGTCCCTTAGCCAGCAGAAGGGTATTGTTCAATCAAGAGAGATTCTCCTTCAGCTGGCTAGACTATTGTTTTCAGGTTACATAGTAACTAAGGCTCAGTATCCTACAACACAAAGCAAGCTTTCATTTCTATTTCGATTATAGGTTTCATATTTTCAGAATCTTTTGCTAAGCAATCATATTTATAAGGTTTCCCTGATTCATCTTCCCCAACATGCAGTCACATGCAGTCATATGCAGTTTGATGTTGGTCAGTTACAATCCAAACTAGATTTTACTTTTAAAAGCAGGCTGCTGAAGTATTCCCTCTTATATATCACCCTGCTTAACAAAATCACAAGATAAAAACATGGAAGAAAACAAAAGCTGAAGTAAGAAAGATTCAAAATGTTAAGGCAGTTGTGACTTCAGGTTCTCCACTTGCCAAGTCACAGTTTAAAATCTGTCCTCCCCAGCCCCAGTTTCCCTGTCCTCAGGAACAGCACGGCTTTGCCAGTACTCACATGTCCAGCACAAATTTGGAGTGTTTCAAGACCCATCTAATTCCATTAAATGATTTTTACTATTGATGGAAATAGATATGAGCCCTCCTGAAGGACTTCAGTGTAGTGTTCCTCAGTGTACCAGGGAGCTTCTCTTAAAACTGAAAATGCAAGTTAAGCATTTGACAAATGATCAGAGTTCAGTCATAGAGCAACAGTTTTGCTTGGCATGCTGCAGCAGAAACTTTATTCAGTTCTTTTTGAAAATATTTGCAACCAAAGTTTATTTTTGTAAACTCACAGAAATCAGCTTTAACATACAGACTGTATACAACTCAAATACAGGTAATACTTTTAGCAATAACTTCCAGATACAAACTAACCATAGACTACAATTTCACAAAGAATTGTAAACATTTTGCACAATTGTCAGTTCTTTCTTTTAGGCAAAGTGCTCTTTTGATGACAAATAAATTAACACACACATAACTAGAGTGGACTACTTCCAAACAATACAAAAAGGTGTTCAATAAGGCTTGTAAACAACGTAATAGTTACTTATGGAGAATCCATAAAAGTGTCTTGCAGGCTAAATAGACATATATTCCTGGGCAAAAATTATCTTGAAAATGCTTTGGGTGTTAAATAAAAAGTTAACATTAATATCTTTCCAATGATATTTTCAATATCCTACGACTTTAGGTTACATCTTTCATAGTTTAGATCCCTGACAAAAAGGAATTAGGTGTGACTTAGTGGCAGCTGTGTCATTGAATGGGGTAGCAAAGGCTGCAGTCCAAGAGCTGTAGGTGAATGAGCTGCAAAAACACATATTTACCAGTCAACTTCATTGAAAGTAGCAAAAGATAAGTCAGTAAATCCCACTGGGTGATGACAGTTCACTGTTCCAACTGTGCAGCATGTTCCAGTTTTCCTAACCCAGCACCTGCACTCCTCCTCCCACAGCCAACCTTAACACCACTGCTCTGGAGGAAAACAAACTCAGCCCACACATGCAGCTCAGCCTGGTTCTTCCAAAACCTCCATAGTCCCTCCTAATACCAAATAGGAGCCAAAGTTGTTGACTTGCTGGGTCATAAGACAAAGACTGAAGCACCAAGCTCTCCCCACTCCCTCCCAATTGTGCATTACTGCAGGGAAAGCTGAAGCTCTCAGAGGATTTGCTGGATTGTGCATAGTCACAGTCCAGGGGATAAAAACCAGGGAGCAGGTGGCAAACAGTTTTCATTAAAATTACGTATTATTAAAATACATGAAGTAGATGTTTATGTAAGTATTTAATTTCTTATTCTTGTTTTAATAGTCTAGGAGAAGCACAAATTGTTGTCTCCATACTCAGATCTTTAGCTGTGCTACTGCAGTGAAGGGCTACTGCTTTCTGAATGAGGTGTGGGTAGTAAGTGCAGTATTGAGATGTCCATTAGGTTTCTTTAATCAGAACTTTGTAAACTGTTCTTGCTAGAGCTGATAATGTTTTTGTGAGGATAAAAACAGCAAAGCTTTTATACCTACCATCCATGTAGCTGTGCAGAGCAGTGAGCATAGTCCCATCCTGGGGGACATATGCAGAGTATGCCATTTCTTCTAACATGGGTGGAGACAACCTGGAGGGCTGAACTGCTGCCACAGGAGCAGTGGATGAATGGTTAGGACTAACATGTTTCTTATGGCGTGCTCTGCAGTTCTGAAACCACACCTGAAAAGGAGGGAAACACACATCACATTGATAGATTGCATTCAACACTAGCACCACAACAACCTTGGAGTTTATCTCAAGATGAGTTTACACAGTTAATTGGGCCTTTGACACAATGCTGACAGTCGAAATGGAGAAATTGCCATTCTAAACCTACAAATGTGTCTTTGGTACCCAGCAGCCCACCAAGGACAGGGACAGGCACAGTGGGGCCAGTCCCCCCAGGCCAAGCAACATCACCCACTCTGCTTGGACTGCACATCCAGACAATCTTCTCCCTGCCTGGAACTGCTGGCAGCAAAACATTTTTCATATGGAACCCACTTGTCTTTTCACATGGAAAAGTGAGCAAAATTCCTTTTTTTAAATTAATTACAGCAGCCAGATACCGCGTTTCTATAGAAACACTCTGCCAATTTTCCAGGCTAGAATGAGCCAAGGTAACTCAAAATTTATTTTTATTTATATTAACACATAAATATATAATTTGTATTATCTTTTTAAAATCATGTTTACATATACAAATGCATCCATGTGTTTGCTGAGAGACATCTTCAAGCGAAGATTCCAAGTTTGTGTTTTAGTTTGGGTTGACATGGGTGTATATTTTAACTCTGCTCTCTAGAACAAATTACTAGATACTCACTTGCTCCTAATGTCATACCACAAGACACTTTCAAAAAGAGTGCAGGTCTTAAGAACAGAATACTACAGTCAGAAATATGTATTTGGAATAACTTAATGCCTATTTCTATGCTATTTAGGCTGAGAAGTTTCTTCCTAGAAGACTTAATCCTCCACACAAAGTGAGAAGGGAAACACAGCAAGTTTTTCAAATTACAATGCTTGTTCTAGACCTATTCCTGACTAAGGATGCTGTCTGAAGTTAGAACAAATTAGGATCTTTTTCCACGTTAGAATAACCTCAGAGAAAATTGTGACTGAGCATTTCCAATGGATGAGTACCAGACTGTGAGTCAAGAAACTTCACACTGTTACCTGTATAACACGCCTGCTCAAGCCTGTTCTTTCTGCCAGTTTCTGAAGTGTTTGTGCATCTGGGTTGTTGTCCTGAGCAAACTGTGCTTGCATAACCTGAAAAGGCAAGACATAAGATTGGAGGAGCATTTGTGTCAAAAGCCACATTAGACAGTCTTTTCAGGCTATCATGCTACTCCGTGCCTGTCTTCAGGAAACTTTTTTTTGTGTGAGTGTTTTTGTTTGTTTGGGTTTTTTTTTTTTTTTTTTTTTTTGTGATCACTAGTCTCTAGAGAGTACCCGACACATTAAAAAAAAAGAAATCCAAAGTATACAACTCCTTGCTATGCTTGACTGAGCTGTGACATGAACCAGAAATTAAAGAAATGGATTCTGCTTAGCAGTAGTAAAAACTGGAAGAGGTCCTGTGTAAGAATGCATTAAAAGAACTGTGGGAGAAAATTGATTGCAAAGCAACTCAAATATGCTCAATAAACACCTATAGCAGCAGACCACAGCAAAAAAAAAAGGCATGAGCCATGATCACCACCCTGAACTTGTCAAGCACTATCTGCATCCTATGTTATATGGAGTAATTGATCTTCTTTTCACCTCCATGGAGGATGCAGGAACACTGTGTTTCCTCTTCTGTTCACTGGCCCAGGAAACAGAGGCTCCACCTTGGCTGATGTGACCTTTTTGATGATTTGGTTCTCTTGACAGAAAATTGAAGTCAGCACTTATCTTAAGGATATAAATTACACCTTTTTTTTGAGGAAGTAAATGTCAATTTACTTCATCCTGAAGAAATTTCACAGACTTTAAGGATTTGCCCTATGTATGGAAGTAGGGCTTCATAGATTTCTGCAGGGTATCTTCAGCAATTTCAAAGCATTATTTTCTCTTTTTTGGATTTTTGATCCATCATACTTTGCCTGGCTTCATCTTTGAGATTCAGACTACTACTTTCTCCATTTGGAAACTATTTACTTTTGTAATTTTTCATAGAATCACAGACTGGTTTGGGTTGGAAGGGACCTTAAAACTCACCTTGTTCCAACCCAATGCCGGGGCAGGGACACCTTTCACTATCCCAGGGTGCCCCAACCCCTGTCCAACCTGGCCTTGGGCACTCCCGGAGATCCAGAGGCAGCCACAGCTGCTCTGGGCACCCTGGGCCAGGGCCTCACCAGCCTCAAAGGGAAGAATTTCTTCCCAATATCCCATCCATCCCCGCCCTCTGGCAGTGGGAAGCCATTGCCCCTTGTGCTGTCCCTCCATCCTGTGTCCAAACTGCCTCTCCAGCCCTCCTGGAGCCCCTTTAAGTCCTGGAAAGTGCTACACAACAAAAACATCAAAAAAGCGTGGACATTGTTTTGTACAAGTACCTTGTGAACTGAGTCATTACACTCTGACCCTGCACTTGTCCCCACCATGTTTCTCTTTTCTTCTTGTTGGAAGTCAAGTCTCACAGCGGCCTCCCGGAGAGGAGCAGAGGTGCAACAAGCAGATAGAAAGGATCAAAAAATACCAAGGTGCCAAAAGACCTCAAACGCGGTAGATTGCAACATTTCAAAGTAGATTGTAACGTATTTTACAATCTGCTTTAAAATGTTACAATCTAACCGTGAAAAGAAGGGAAACATGGAAGTTTCAACGACAGCAGCTGGGAAGAAGCCCTGAAAACAGTTCCCATCCTAATGGCTGGTCCTTGCTCCCCTTCAGCTTGTGCAGGGGAAAAAATTTCCCTTTTGCTGAAGTTCAAGCTCAGTGTCCAGACCCCTTGCCCTGTGCAGCTGGTTGGATTATTGCTTATGTCCTTGCTTTGTGTCAACACCACCTTCTGTCTCCAGCCATGACTGTAAGAGGAGCCCAAGCTTTGAACAACCCCATTGCCCTTTTATACAGCACTGCTTTAACACCTCAAGATGAGTTTCTCAACTGCTTTCACTATGAATAAGAGGACAGGCCAACAAAATAGAACTCACTGTGACCAGAAATTTGAAGGTCTGCTAAACCGAAGGCAAGGGTGTACAGCCAGGATTAGGTAGAAAGTCACAGCTTCCTTCTTACTACAGGTTAAAACCTCTAAATCTTGTTTTACCATCCCCTCTTACATTGGAAGCTGGCCCCATCTTAGTGTTTTTCCCTAGAAAGCTAATTTAAGTGAAGTGGTTATCTAGAGTTTGAAATAGCTCTGGACTGTCTCAATAGGAGTTAACTCTTGTCAAGGCAACAAAAAGAAAAGAAGCCTGGAAAGCAGAGGAGGTGCAAGCATTACAGTTCCATCTTCCATCCTGTTAATGTCTTGAAGCCACATACAGTACCCATCTTTAGTACGACTTTTCACATTACATAATCTAAAAAATATTTTCGCTATTATGTTCAGTGATGTAAATGGCTGATTAAATAGATTTCATCAAGCAATCAAAATAGAATCACCTTTTTGTTTCCACTCTTCAGAATTACGATCTGCCCCCAGGGAAATAAAGAGCTTGAAGAGGACTATTTCATGTTAAACTTCCAGAAACATGCTGTGTCTTGATAGTTCATGAAATAGTTTAAAGCCTTCAAGCTTTTCTTTCCCCCCCGTATGCATAAAACTTTCTACTGGTCCAATGCCCATAACCTGAGCTATACAAGTTTTTAGCATTGTTGCTACCTGGAGCTGATCTGCTGTGAAGCTGGTCCGAGCTCTTTTTGCTGGTTTTGGAACAACATCTTGTTCTGTTAGTAATGCTCCTTCCACGCTAATCCCATTACCTGAAACATTAAAAAGAAAAAAAACCCAAAACACTACTTTCTAAACATTCACAATGATGTTCTAAGTCAGACTTCTCCAGCAATAACCAACAGCAGTCGGTCAGCTGAATTTCAGCTTAAAAATCCCATATTCTATTCAAAGTTAAGTTGATCTAGCGCCATAATGTATTGTCCCCTAAACAACTCCCTTGCAAGTGAGGGCAGAAATAAATCTAACATGGTGTTCTATCAACAGGATATGTTGTTGCTTTCTTTTCCTTAGGGTACAAAACAAGTTCTACAGACTAAACAACCCAGAAACAACAAAACAAAAACAAACAAATAAAATCCCCCAAATGTGAAATAATTTACCATTATTTTGATTCAAGAACCCGTGCTTCCAGTCTTAGCAAAACTAGTCAATTCTCTCTCAGCACGGAAAACGAAGTAAACTCCGACAATTTAATTAAATCCGAACCACAACCATAGCTCTTAAGGCAAGCAGTGTGTTACCATTCTCATCTTCTCTTTTCAGGCTGTGCAACACGCAGTCGTAATGCACTCTGCAGAGGACTTTCTCCTCAACCAAGGCGAACTCCTCGCCGGTGGAGAGCTGTCTCTTGCAGGAGAAGCAGGCGAAGCAGGCCAGGTGATAAACTTTGCCCTTGGCCCGCCGGACCCAGTCGGTGGAGTGGATGCTCCTCCCGCAGCGGGAGCAGCGAGTGCCGTACAGCCTGCAATGACAACGGGGGGATTAGACACCGCCTGGGGCAAAGCCCAGCTCCGCCGGGATTAGAGGTCACCGCGGCGGGAACCCATGGCACCACTGCGCTGGCATCTCAGAAAAACAAAAAAAAAGGTCAGCAGGTTTCTGTACGATAGCTTAAGGTATGACTCTACTGGAACACAGAGGGGTTAGTAGAATTTTTCCGAAGGCAAAGAGCAAAGCTGAAGCATTTTAACTGCTGCGTGAATTCACAGCTCCTCATCATTCCTTTTATAAAGATAATTACTCTTAAAAGCCGAAAGATGGAAACAGCAGACGGTCCAAAATTCTTCCAATTTTTCAAATGTATTTTACACTATTCTAGTGGTAGCCTGAACTAGCATATTTAGCTACATTACCCCTTTACTAATCTTTCAGGATCTCCAGCCGAAGGGGGGGAAACTGTATCTTCATGGTTATTTCCTCAATTCGCATCACATTATGATTTTTAAATAAACTAAAAACAAAATCTGCATTTACATTATTACACTAGAAGATTTCTCTTTGAAGAGGAAACTAGTCACCAAAATATGTTTATTATTTAGATAAGAATTTGTCCTGAAGGTCACTGCAGACCCAAGTTTTTTTCAAGTCCCACAAAATTTAGTTTTTTTCAGAAGTTTACAGCACTCAGCTTGCCCCCTCCCACTCAGCATCAAGCTTGACTAGCTGGGTGTAATCCATCCACTGCACAGCTGAGAATCCCAGAAATAGTTTGGGCTAGCAATCAAACTAGAGAACTACTAGCAATCACATCAAAATGAGCAGCAACAATTTTTGCTGCTTTCTGGACCCAAGACTTTGCATCCTGAATACTACACTGCCAACACAATATTCTTCCTGGCAAGATTAGCCTGTAATTTTGAAAGGATCACATTCTAAATCAAACTGATTGCAGAAGGTATAACTGCCGAAAGCTTCTTTTAACTGTCGTGGGATTTATTCTGGGTTGATTTTGCAGCTCCTTGTGATGCCTTAAGCCCCACACCAGCAAAGCACTACTCCAAACAGACCCTCTCAATTCTACATTGCGTTCTCAGCCAACATTACCCGAGGACAATTCCCTGCACATACGATAGCAGGGACTACCACGGCATATACAACCACACTGTGGCAGCGACTCTGACTTTTTTTTGCCCTCGGTGCATACACGAGTGAGTGATGGTATAAATACAGCAGCTATGCACAACAGGGGAAGGGCAGGTGGGAGGTTTAGCAGGCAGTCACATTACAGAGTCTTAGGGTTCTCCAAGTCCCTCCTCAGGAAAAGTCAAACTGCTGAAAATAAACCACAGTAAATGAAAAAGAAAGAGCCTCAAGTGAATGTAAGTTGTGGTTGAAGTGAAAAGTAACAAGCAAGTATAACAAGTTATCTGATAAATTATATTCCTGGTTGATATACCTGAAATAATCAAGTTTGCAGAAGACATCTTTATCTTTGACGTAGCAGCTGGCGTGCCTTTTCAGGGATGTTTTGCAAACACTGCATGAGAGGCAGCGCATGTGCCAGCAGAGGTCATTTACCTGCAAAAACCCAACAGAAAAATACCCCTCAATAACTTGTACTACCCGCATTGCATTTTGTATTCACAAACCCTGCTTTTTTTCCAAAAAGTGTCCAAAGTTTTATGCACCATGATTCACAGAAAAATGATCTTGAGTGCAAAACATTTTCTCTATAGAACTGCATGCATGTTGAAGGTTAACTAGTGCGATTCAGGTCTTCAGAATAAGCTTTCACGGGTTTGTAATTAAAAAGCAGTGGAGGAGGGCGCAAGAGATACAAGTTCCATGCTGTTATTTTGTGTCCAGTTCTGTTCTCACCGCGTTAGAGTAAGAAAGCAAGTTTTGGCCTTATGTGACCTTGGGAAGGCAACTAACTTACACACTTCTATTTCCTAGTCTGCATAAATTCCTGCCTAACAAAAACCCAAACCTTGCAAAGTTATTTAAAGTTTTAAAACATGGGTATTGTTTTAAAACTGAAAGGAAAATTAAAAGGAAATTGAAAGACAAAAAAAGTCTGTCAAATAGAAACACACCATGAAACACTCCTCCATTTGCCACATTTCTGTTAAAACAAAATTAGTGAATGGCAGCTGAGTTTCAAAACAGCACGAGGTGTTTTAATAGCAAATTTGATATTTCTTTATTATCAAATCTTTGCCATATGTCCATAGCAAAACTAAACATAATAATAGAATGCAGTAGAAGTCAGCATTTTTGAAAACATACATTACTCTGGAGCATATAAAATAAATAAAATGAGATACATTATTTTAATTTCTGCTTGCCTATAAAAGGAACTCTTAATTGTGTGGACATTGCGCATCACCTAAATAAGTCATTCAACAAACCAAGACTCCCAGTGACCACAAAAATCAAGTAATAACCTTCTGGATAATCCCATCCCGTATAGGATGAATTCTGGAAACCAAACAATGACTAAGCTTAATTTATTTTTTTTTTCCCCCCGAGACAATTTCTCATTTCACACCAAACAGCCCATATATTACCCATGAGAAAACAGATTTGAGGGAAACCAGGATATGCCTTTCATCAGAGCATGGCCAGACAAACCACAGAGAAGGCAAAGCATGGACTCCAACACTCGTGCTGGGATCATCAGTTTCAGTCATTCTTCAGGCTGTAATATTGCAGTTTGCCCAATGCTTTCCTAACCCTTATCCTTGTTGGCAGCACCTTCCCATATGCCGACAAATAACACCACAATATAGGAAAGTGTTGACGGCAGCTGATAGCTGTCACCAAACTCACCCTCCCAAGCATCTCTCCAAGGCCGCAGGGCAGAGGAGCAGCGCTGAGCCAGACTGAGCCTGCCCGCAGCCAGTCCTGCCGTGCCGAGGCTCCCGGGGCTGCCCCGGGTCAGCACCAAGCCCTGCAGACAGCTCTGCACAACGCGAGCTGACATCCCAGCCGCTCTGACCCCACTACCTCTTCTCCAGAGATCAACGCTCTTCCCAAGAGCAGGACACCAGCAGCCTCTGTGCTTGTACCGTTTGATGTCATTTGTCTGTGCTCCTACTTATCACCTGGCAGAGCTGAAGTTGGAGGGTGTGCTGCTGCTCAACAGGAGCATTCCAGCATCGATTCCTCTGCCTACACGAGAAGCAGTAACAGCTGATTTAAATTCTAGGCTAAATAACTAAGAGGTCTTTTGCTCCAAGTCCTGTTATCCTGGTTGTTCAGATGGGAAACAGCTGTGATCGGTAAACTATAAATGAGCTACCAAAATATCACAGGAGTTAACAGAATTGAAACTGAGTTCAAGTCGGTTCTGTTCCTTGTCCACCGGCCCATTCTGTGCCAGCCCAGGCTACTGCGAGGGGGACGCGGTCAACTGAACCAGGGATGCGTGGGACAGCTCCTGCACCAACCCCATTTTAACTGAACACTGGCCCCCACAGACATTTTCCCTGGACCTCCACACCTCAACCATGACCTAAGCGGATGGTTTAATAACAGCACAGATACGCTTCCAGGGATATCACCCACTATCACTTTGCAAGTATACAACGACTTTGTTTAAGGGTGATGGAATCAACCGACTTCTGCCTCACTTTTTAAAGTTTTTAAATTACTCTCATTTTTGAAAGGAAAGATGGCAAAAATCTAACCCAGAATAATTTTAACGGCTATAATAGAAAAGGCAAATAAACTCCTCCATCGCCCTCTCCCCCCCCCCCCGCAGTAACACTTCTTGTTTAAAGCCATCTGGGTTTGTTCGTTAGTTTTTAACTCGGTCCTGATTGCTAAGACAAGAGAACTACTCCTCACTCAGCTCATTTCCTTCAAATGTGTTTGTTGACCATCTTTTGCATGAATAACATATTTCCACATTTCTTAAGAGGCACTTTTGGCTTTGAGACTCACGACGTCCCCCCAGACCCACTTCAGTATAACGAAGGTTGCGTCTGACAGAGAGCGGGCGGGAGTCACCGCGGTCGGGACCGCCCGTTCCCATTCCCTTCCCCGCTTCCCCCGTCGAGTCAGGAACGCGCAGCCCAGAGCAAGCAGCGTCACCCGAAACACCGACCGCGGCTTGGGTTCCCTCTCTGGCCCGAACATCGCGAACAAACGCGCTGGGGCTCTGCACTCCCGTGTCCGCGGCAGCTCCGGGGAGGGGAGGGCTGAGCCGTAGCGGAGACCTGGAGGGCTGTGCCCTCGGATCCCACCGGGCCCGGTTCCCCGAGGCTCTCCGGGCACTGCCGGCGGCCCGGGTGTGCTCTCCCCAAGCGGGCAGCCCTCAGGCCTCAGCGGCGGGGGAAGTCACCGGACGAATGGGCCTCCGGGTCGGGCTTCTTTACCTTGAGCAGGTACTTGTCCACAATCTCCAGGCCGCAGCTGCTGCACACACACTTGCCGGGGGCGCAGCCCGAGCCCGAGGCCATGGACCGCGGCGATGAGGAGGGCGACAGGGCAGCGGAGGAAGAGCAGGAGTCCTCGTCAGCTGCTGCGGGGCTGGCCTGAGGGAGCGCGGGAAGAGCGCGGTCAGCTCCCGGCCGAGCCCAGGAGCCCCGCGCCGACCCGGGCTGGCGCACCAACACCTGCG